>ML805733.1:0-31031 GCA_009831015.1 Picea engelmannii
TCAAATGGACATTGTTATCCGAGTGTGGGAAATTCAAACTGTGCAGGAAATTTATACTGTGCGGGTATAATTTTTATAAATTATAAGTTTTTGAGTACATACCTGTTCCAGATAAAGCCGCCGAGTGAGATAATCAAATGCTGTTGAAAGACTGATGTTGCCGCCTTACAGAAAGACTGTAATCAAATGCTGCTGAAAGACTGTAATCCTTCGCTGCATGCAAAAAACAAACTTCAATTCCAAACGCGACTGAGCAAAAAAAAACTGAGCATAAAAAAACGTGACTGAGCATAAAAAAACGCGACTGAGCATAAAAATGTTTACAGAATGCGTATGGTTCGCTGTGTGGCGGTTCAACCTTCTTTTCGCTGTATTCGCTGCATGCCAAAAACAAACTTCAATCGGCAAACGCGACTGAGCATAAATAAATTATGAAACATTTGCAGAATGCGTATGGGTCGCTGTGTGGCGGTTCAAGTCGCGCATGCATGCGGCTGTCCATTAAACGCCCTTCCCCATGCGTGGATCCATGCGGCTCTATGTAATGCGTGGAGGTCGTGGCGCCGCTCTGTGTTATGCGTGGAGGTCGTGGCGCCGCTCTGTATTAATCACTGAACGTGTCAATTAGACATGCGCACAGTAAATATTTAAGTATTCTTAGGTAAAAGTAAAAAAGTAAACATGTTAACGGATGGCTTTATAAATGCACGGAAGTTATGAGCAATAAATCTGGTTCATTCATTTTGGAGGACGACTAAGAATATGCCCGCATCTTGAATGCTTATCCATCAGATTAGGGTTAAGAGATCATTAAGATTAAAAGATCATTAATTCTGCCCATTGCCAATAGGTATACGCCTATCGGCGTAATAAAAGTCACAGGATTCTCTGAGCTACAGAATCTCATCTCACTAGCTACCTTACATGATGTTGTGTTATTACCACCAGCTAGCTTAGATGATGTTGTGTTATTACCACCAGTGAGTATCTACCTAATCTTTCATATAATAAAACTATTGTGCAGTCTTGTATTATCCCTTCCTCTGTCGCTCCCAATAATTTCTTTGTCATGGCGTTACAACTTTTGTTTTAACATATAAACTCATTCTACCTGAAACTCAAATAACATCAATAATGACTTTCACATTGAATTATTCACTTAAATGTTATGTTCCCTTAACTTTACTTTACATGCCTATGCTACAACTAACCTAGTCTTTAATATTGGTATTCATTAAAATTTATCTTCATTCATTCTACAACTAACCTAGTCTTTAATATTGATATTCATTAAAATTTATCTTCATTCATTTTATAATTATTATTATTAGTAGTAAATTGATACTATAACCAATGGAATTATTATTGTTATTAGTAAATTGATACTATAACCAATGGAATTATTATTGTTATTAGTAAATTGATACTATAATCATGTGTGAATGAAACTCATATTTATTGTTATCGAGGTTTTCATAAATCATAGGTACATTTCTTCCCATGTCTTCAACTTTCACAACTTGTTGTATATTGTGCACAATGCTCGCCTTATCCCCTCTTTGTGGTAAATCTCTGTGCATATGATCTCCACCACAACTCCAACATTGAATAGATTGTTTCCATGGATTTTTCCCCACTGTCTCTGTCATTTTGGGCTCCTTAGAAGTTGGTTTTCCTTGCATGGTATTTACGAAAAATGGTGGCCTAGCCCCCTTCTTCCTCTACTCCACCTTGCTTTTCATCTTGTCTTCCCAAGCCTTTTGGAAAGTCAGTCTTCCTTTTTGTTGATCATAAAGACACTTAGAGTTCCTTATGGTTTCCTCCAATGCCTTGGAGTCAATATATTGTATCTTGTCATTGATAAATGAGGGTATCCCATTCAGGTATATCTGAATTTTAACTTTCTCATGCTTGATGAACGCGAAATATTTCAACAACTCTAAGAATATTCTTTCATAATCCTCTATTGTCATAATCCTAAGCTTGAGTTCGAAGAAATCCTTCATTTTCTTGTCATAGAACCTCTTGGTTAAGTATTTCTTTTTGAAATGCGTATTGAACTACCTCCAAGTAACTTTATTCTCATCAATGTGTTGTACCTGTACAAACCAATCCCACCACATGGATGCTTTTCCTTTCAGCTCATAGATGGAAATTATTCCTTCTTCCTACACGTAATAATTATGCAAATGGAAGTACTTCCTCATACCCAACAACGAGGTCTCTGGATATTCATCCTTCTTGTGCTAAATGTCAAAGGTAGGAGGCTTGATCTTATTCATTTCTCCATATAGGTCATCTACCCTAGTCCTTTTCTTATGCTTTTTTATAGGATATGTACTTGAGCTATTGCACACTTTACTAAATAAATGCTTAGGTGAGTGGTGATGATGCCTATCAATATTTCTTGCTTCTCTTATTTTCTCATTATGAGACCTGCGACTTCTTGACTTAATTGACTTTGTATCCTTGCACATTTTATATTCTATTATGTCCAAGCTTTGCATCAACTTCACATTGAAGTTTGTTTCTCCTTGTCTCTCATAAGCCTTTCATTATCAACTTTATAAAAATGGATATATTTTGCAGTCCCTTTATGGTTTCTACCATGTTGATGTGAATCTCCTTGGATTTTGTACCATCATCACCGTAAAATACATACAAATCCCCAAATTCATCATCAATATTGTAAGTTCTTCGATCATCTTCCATGATTTTGACCTTTTGCACTAAATTTTTCTTTTTATAATTGCAGACAAAAAGATTTTTTAGGTAAATTCATGAGACAACTTCATGTAAGCTCTGCACCATATTTTCATAATCCTTTCTTCTGAAACCCATGCGCACACTAGTTTTAAACACACACCAATGTGCGATGTTAATATTTGACATGCATAACATGTATCTGTATTGCACATATAACACAAATTTGTTTTGTGTAGCACCAAACTTTTACCACTCACACTCATGCACCGTTTTTTACTTTGCAGTTTGAGAGTTGCACCCTACAATACCCAACATTTAGTGCACACACTTACACATTCTCATTTTATGGGCACCATGTAACGACCTCCTCGTTACGACAACAACTCTGAAAACAAGTGAATTTTTTTTTTTTTTTTTTAGGTGTGTGTGCGCGTGTAGAAGTAACAAACACAGTTGACTCTACATCGCCACTTGACAACCAACAAGATGCAACCACGATGTTCAGCAAAAGAATACAGAAGGCACACCACGAGTAACTGCAACAATATCCGACCATAGGCATAAGGCACACAACACAAACATTAAGACATACTGGGGTTGCACAGTAAGAACACGAAGGGAAGAATCCATGGTGTTAGGGTTACTATTTCTGCACAGGAAAGCAGGGCGTTTAGTCTTAAGTCTTCTCGAAAAAAGATTAGACAGGCTCCTGGCCGATTGGTGAGGCAGAAACTAGTAACCCGACCTAGAACAAGACACAAGCAAGACGAACACAATAAGACGACCCCGATATATCACAGTGACATCCCCTAGACATAAAGCGTATGACTAGTAGCTGTAAGCAGAAAACGACACCAGGTGTTAAGTACAGTACAGTCACAGATGGAAGAATCCAACAGTAGAGTTTACTATTTCTGCACAGAAAAGTAGGGCTTTTAGTCTTATGTCTTCTCGGAAGAAGATTAAACACGCTCCTGGCCGACTGCTCAGGCAGAAACTAGTAACCTCCGTCAGGTGTGTCGCAAGAGTGGAACCCTGCCTTTAAAGGGCCCGAGGCTCTTGATACGGCACTGTATTCTATACATAGAAAAAACCACTCACACAGACATGTCTCCTAAGGCTACCATGGGGTGACTATATCCCGCCCGACACAACCGACCAAGTGACCAACTGATTACTATCACGTACAACATAAACAAGAAGACAATTACGTCCTTTACGGAAGGCGCACGACAAGAAGGACTCCGACTGCGAACACCCTAGTTCAACATGGTTTAAATGAGAAACAACCCTCACTTACTAGTCTCCGAGTAAATTATTGTACGTAAGTCCAGAAAATTCCCCATATATGTTTTATCGATATCAAAGTTACACTAGCATTGCAATAAGATAACCATATCATTGCATTTTCTAACTACAAACGTTGCCATAAAAACTATGATCATACAGGGGCACCATAATACCCCATCGATAAAACATAAACTCAGAAGATTGCGCTACACTAGCATTATTAGTAACATTGACAGTATTGGAAGTTATCATCCTATAGTAAGGGTAGTAACCTAAACTGCTGACATTCCATATACCTTACTATTCATTCCTTAACCTGTCGTCACCTTTCAGTGCATACAATAGCACATATAAAGAATCTAGCTTCTATGAAGAGGGGACTAAGACTATCCCTTTTTATATCCCTAAAATCAACTGCATTATATAGAAAGGGAGCAATTCTTTAAACCAAATCTAATGTAACAACATATACATCTATATATCCTTAGAAGAACCTCACTTAATATCAAAAGAGAATCACACATCCCTCATGTCATCTAGTGTTAAGGCCACATGAGTTAAGGGATGATTGAACATAAGACTCGTGCCTACTCCATTATAATTGGGGTATAAGGTTCCAATTTCTAGAGAATATAACAACATAGTGTAGCATTGGAAATGTGAGTGTAGGCACAAGAAGAAGGTAAAAGCATCTATTATTGATTAATTAAAATAGAGGAAAAACAACTATAACCACAAAATCCTCCACAAACGATTCTAATATTGCATTCCTAAAATATCATTTATATTGCCGTTTAAATTACAATACGTCATGATTATAATATTCCATTCCTAATTTATCATTTATATTTCCATTTAAATTACAACACGTCATGACTATAATATTGCATTCCTAAATTATCATTTATATTGCCATTTAAATTACAACACGTCATGATTATAATATTGCATTCCTAAATTATCATTTATATTGCCATTTAAATTACAACATGTCATGATTATAGTATTGCATTCCTAAATTATCATTTATATTGCCATTTAAATTACAACACGTCATGATTATAGATCTGTGCATAGCTGTATTGTAACCTATTTGTTTAAGTTGAATATATTTTCCCTAAAGTTATCCTGTGTTCCTGATTATATTTGTCATCTTGTCAGATTCGAATAATTGTATAAAACATTCACAAAATAAAGCATATATGCTACTATCGCTGGCAACTGATATATTCTATTCTGCTAATATATACTACAATCACGAAATATATGCTACAATCACAAAATAAAAGCATACATTCTATTCTGAGAAGTCTGAATGCTCCTTTGCTTAAATGATTACGCTGATTTCGGAGCAGGGCGATGTTAACCTTCAGTGGATTGGTAAGATGATATTGATGCAGGGGAAGGCGCTTCTCACTCCAGGAGGCATTTACCAATGACAACAGAATTTGAATAAACCTCACCAGGGCGCAAGAAGGGGAAATTATACAAATCACTCATGGAACAGTGAACATACCAACCACCGGACAGAACGCCCCTCTTACAGTCGACTCAATCCTATTAAATGCCATTAAAACAACAGGGATTTTAACCTATAGCTGGTGGGTGCAGAAAGGGGGAATTAACACGCTCAATTTATGCCAGCAAAACGTATAACAATAAAACGCCCCACACATGTAATGAATCAACGCAATTACGACATTACACCTAGCAGTAGATACCATCAATAAACTCAGCGAATGCAGACACGAAATTGCAGCAATAATAACCAAAAACGCAATGCCCACGATTATACGAGACCACGATAAGGAAAAATGAATTGTCGAACGAGTTTAAAAACCTTCATGGTCGATAAGCAAAACAAAAGCGTTCGAATCGCCAGAATGGTCCGAACCCTTTGGGTCACTAAACAAAAACAGGAAGCATTCATCTGCCCAACTGTCAAGAAATAAAACGTAGGGTATAATAATTGCCCACTGTATGTAAACAAATCGCCCAATACAAGAATGGCCCACCGAATAATAAAAACTCCCCATACCACAACAGAAAGACGCACAGTAAAATCTTCCCCCCCCCAAAAAAAATGTGTTCTATCATCCACCACAGCAATGAAATACAAAAACGAGGTTCCAGACTTCCAAATTCATTAACCATTTAACCATCATCATTTATAGAAACGAAACTACGAGAACTAGCTTTTCCAGTACAGTTATATAAGACAAATTGCTAGAACAATCTCACGATAACATTACTGAACGAAATTGCCGACATAGTTTTTTTTTTATCAGTAACACAATACACAGTCCTAAATTATAACAACAATCGTTTTATACAGTCCAGGACGTTGACTAAAAAGGATATAACAACAATATTAAGATTACACTTTCCCGCACCATCATTTAAATTTGCACAGTCCAACATTACGACAGAATGATTTCATACAGTCAGAGCGACGAATGAAAGGGAATATACAGCATCAATAACATTAAAATTGCCGAATATAAAAATGCATTCTACTTCACCAATAAAAATTCATACCGTTGCCTCACGCCCGCTTCGAAAGACGTCCCACGCTCCGTGCCGCATCCCGCTCGCCGACCATAGAGAGCTCACCGGTACCTCCCAGCCAATCACTAGGGGTACTCTGATTCCCCCTTAGCCCCCCGAGCCGTAAAGGGGCCACACAAGCTCCAGAGATAAGACTAGCTTCTCAGCTTGCCTCCAAGGCTGAGCTACCACTCCAATACAGCTGAGATAAACCAACTCCTCACAAGCAATCCATCAAGCCCCAATCCGGCAGCGTAACGTTATGCTAACCGTTCCTCCCCTTCTTCCTTCTTTTCCCCTTCTTTTATAGCATTTGAGACTCACCTACTTTCCCTAATTCATTATTAATTTAATTTTTAATGAAAATCCTCTAAAAATTCTCTGTCGTCCAAGTGTCACTCATCCCCCATGTTTCTCTAAAATTATTTTCTTTAATTTAAATAAAAGACTCATTTCCCTCACCCCTCCTATAGTCGCTCCTAGAATTACACCTAGGGTTCCTAGATCCCCTCTCAGCTTTTAATAACTTTCCTAAAATGAAGTTTCCTTTATTACAAGTTTCCTTATTTCTCTTATTTATTTCTCTCTTTTTATTTTTAAACCCAAAAGATAAATGCGCTTATTAATCCTTTCTATATTTTTAAATTCACTATTTTTATACTCTCACATGTTTTTAACTTTACATTCATTTTTACCATTAACACCACGTATTTTAATTAATTTCTTCCCTTTCTTCACTTTACCCCCTTTAATTTTAAGAAGACTTTAATTAACACCTAGGAGGGTTTTAGTTTACGCCCTTATGTTTATTTTTGTAGGATCTTTTCTTAGGGCTTATCAAAGTTTTATCTTAGAGAGGTTTTTTAAATTAGGTTTAGATTTGAATTGGGCGACAATTTATTTGGGGATTCGTTTTAAGAATTTCATAAGGTGTTAAGGTCTCAGGGTCATCTAGGTTGTCTCATCATCATCATCAATGCGACGTGCTCTTCAGGATGCACTACGTGCTCCAAGGGTGCCACACGCCTCGTTTGCTTCTATTGCGCGACGTGCCCTTCAGGATGCACCACGTGCTCCAAGGGTTCCACTCGCCAACTGGTGTTTCTTTTACGCGATGTGCCCTTCAGGATGCACCACGTTCTCCAAGGGTGCCACTCGTCGACTTTATGGATTGGTAGACATCTATAACCCCTGGAGTCAACACTCCGCTAGGTGAACTTGTGGGAGACTAAGGGCTCTAAGAAATAAGGCCCCCGCCTTATTGCACGCCCCTTAGAATCATCGCGAGCAATTGTTGCAGTCTGTCCTCATGGCATCGTGGATCCTCTCGAACTAGGTAATCATTAACCTACAGTTCGAGCCACGGTGGGAGTGCTAGTAGGTTGTGGCAGGGCTGCTGTCCACACCTCTCCCTCAACCTCTCTAGAATCATGTGTGGCCCCTTTACTCCATATGTGAGTCTGGTCAGCAAGTTATCGTCAGCCTGCATCATCAACCATCGTGTCAGAATGTCAACAACATATCATAAAATCAATATCATATCATCAAAACAAAGCAATATCACCATAAATGAATCAACCCAAATAGCACACTCCTTGACTCAGTCCGGAGTCCAAGGGGGTTCCACCGATGCCTCTGCATCCTCAAGGTCCGAAACCATGCACACTCAATGAAACTGAGTCAACAACACCTGTCTACATCAAGTAGTAAAACATCATGTCGTCTATTAGAACGCATCATAATCAAGCACAAATGTATTAATATCAGAAAAGTCCAGATCACTTGCGAGCAAGTGTCCTCAAAGAATAAGTTTTGTAAGTGCGCCAGAGCGGGATGTTACACACCATGGCCACACTATAATTTGAAATTCGACCACTTACCAGTATGAATTTTTTCCTTAGGTAGATCTTGGCCCATGTAGAATTATGTTGAAACTAGAGCTCTGATGCTTCTTGTTGACCTATGATCCATACAAGTCCAGTTTTCAAACAACATCTTTGATACCAAACTATAATTTCCCGAAGGAATCAGGTTGGGCCCCATCACACAATATCAACTTCTATTTATCTGAAACCAAACATATTGTAACACCACCCATCTTACTACTGAACAATGGTACTCCAAAAATCCGATGCGCAGATTCTATACTACAAACTAGTTTTTGTAGTATCACTTGAAGTGATGCGTTCAACCTCAAGTTGAGTCACTCCATACATGTTATAACAGTGGAACTATCACAAAACAACTGCGCACAACCAAATTGAACAAACAACACTACTATGTGTGAAACCATTCTGGCGTCTCACACCAAATCTAATCTCCTTGTGCGCGTAGACTTCTTCCTTGCATGCATGGCCATTCAAGCCTCACCTCAGAGACTCAACACCAACATCATAAGGTTAACCTAGCAGGAAATACTATCAACAATTGTCATACTCAAGCATACTTACAATTACATGATAGAAGCACCAAATTTACATGTATAAGCAACATCAAACATCAGAACATCAATTAATTATATACAACAAAATACAAGAATTAAAACATATCAAACATAGATAAATAAGCACGCAGTAAAGTAGAAAAGAACATCAAAAACACTTATCTTTTATGAAATTCACCAACTACGTACAAAACTCAAACGTTCCTCCCAACCATAGACTATGTTTCTTATGAGATTTCAATAATAGGTCACCCTCGTGTTGGGGCTTAACTCCACTAGGAATAAAGGGTTCCTAATTCTAGGATAAGGTTTGATACTCAACATAATTACTCAGTCCAAGGTGCCACTACTGCAACAAGTATATAGTCTCTCCTTCCCCACACATCTGTCACACCCAAGGAGGCATGCCCCTACTTTGCTTGACAATCCCTCATCTACCCCACTTCTCTTTTAGGGTTCCAGAAACAGGTCAGACATGAAGTCTCTGAGCCCTGCAACTAATGCACAAATCACCAAGGAACAATTTCTAGCAAAACTCTCACTTGGAGAGAATGCTCACAGGCTTCACAACCTTCCTCTTCGAAAACACATATATAACCTAGAGAGACTGCTCACATGCCCGACAACCCACCTCTTCAATAGTAGAAACTATGTTTAAAAAACATGAAAACCCTTCTAAGATTCTCTGCAGATAAGGTAAAATCCATCCTTTTCACCCCTAGACTGACCTCTTCTACTCCTCATATATTGAATCGATCCCCCCAAATACACTAAGTCCAACAATATATATTGCATTCCTTAAAATCGACACATGTCACCTTCAGAATTATCTTAAGCCACTTGGTGACTCATTCCCTACCCTTAGGAGCTTAAGATAAAGCAATTTATCTATAACTTACACTTTTCCGGAAATATTAATAAAATGTTCCCTAACACTTAAGTCCCTCCCCTTTTCCCTTTTTTGGTGGAGTTACCCCGCCGTCTGTTTCCATCCTGTTTGTCTACATGCATCAATGTGATATTATTAATAACTTTCAGTATGATTACATTTACATGGACAGTCGCATTGGCCTATTTGTAGCCAACCTCACTAGCCTCATAACCACACAGGATCTCTGGCCTCAATTCACACACACACACACACACATATCAGTTCGATGTGCACTTTTGGGTAGTCCACACACACTTACTCAAGTGTGCACAACACTGTGAATGTGTGCATCATTCCTTTTATGCAAAATCCTATGCACTTACTTAGGTATGCGTAGAATTATTAAATGTGTGCATCGTTCCTTTGATAACAATTATCCATGCTCTTACCCAGGTGGCACAAAACCAAAAGTAGGTGCCAACGACTCATGAGCCTATATGTACATTTACATTTACAATTAGTACCAATGGCTCAACAACCTACATGTATAATTACAAAAGGTTCACGTTACTGACATTGCAACTCACCCATATATTGGTCCCCAGAGGTGATGCACCTTACCTTCATGTACATATTGGTGCCACTCTTCACTTGCTTAACAATAATACCCTATTATTAAAACTGAACCCCTTTTCCTTTCTAGGTTGTTGCACCTCTATATGTTCCCCGATATCATTACACAAGATTATAATGAAATACATATAGATTTCCCTCGTATGTACTCATGTATGGTATGCCCCATTTTCGTTTGGAACTCTTTCTCCAAAAGTATAAATATTTTGGGATAGTTCCATATCTAATCATATCACTATTCAATGAGACGAAACTCCTTTTTTCCTATGATGCTTTGAAAAAATTAGATGCTTTCTTGGATAAATTAAACCTTTTGTCATGTTCTCCATTAGATTACCCTTCCAATGACCATACTCATGCATCAATTTTAGTTTTGAGCTGAAAGTTGTGGCTTTGTGAATTTTCTATTTCTACTCAACCGCACCCTTTTCTCATTGATACCATCTGGTTGAGAGGTCATATTCTACCACCTGTAGAAAAAAATATGTTAGGACCAGGGATTCTTTTATATCAAGAATAGATATTTTTCCTAATTTTGAACACACAAAAACAAATCAAATTTGGGATATAATGCACCAGTCAAATTCTGCATAATTATGGAATTGTCAACATTTCCCTTTCTATATTTTCTCCATACTTAGAATTTTTTAGCGAAAACCACTATCTTCAAAACAGACTGTAACTGGGAAAAAACTAGTACGACAAAGTTGTATGTATTCTTGAGGAGGTAAACTGTCGAGTAAATAGAATTTTCCATATTTTTTATATGAGGTCCATTTTCCACCTTTGAAGATCTCATAAATCTCCAAAACCTGTCCCCAAAAAGTGGATTTTGGCTTGTTTTTACGTCTCTACAATAAATCCTTTGAAATTTGGATAATTTCTCCACTTTTTTCATTCAATCCTTCTCCCTTGATTCGGTGTAAAATTTTTGTTAGGAATAGGGCCTCTATAAAAGAGTACCACCATATTCTTTAAAATCCACCAATTCATGGTTTCTGCAAATATGAAGTAGAATTAGAAAATGGCACTCAATAGAATTTTTTTATTCCATCTCAGTGCAAACCTATGCTTAAAATTTCACCTAGTTCTCAACTTTTCAACTTCTGTTATAGATAGAACAAGATTTTATCTTTAGTTTTTGTAACCATCATCTTGATGATGTGGCATGGAATGCGACTAATGATGTGGTATTCATGTACACCTTTCAACTCCTGACGTGCCCATGTCACCATCCTCCTTTTCTTTTTCATGCGGCAACGCCATCGGTGCTCGAGTTCAGCTCACTGACTGTTTCATCCGCTACGAGCAGTACAAATTTTAGTATCAACTACTCTACTACAATGTGCAATGCCCTATCTAATATCTATGAGTTTAAATAAAAGTCACAGGATTCTCTGAGTTACAGAATCTCATCTCACTAGCTAGCTTAGATGATGTTGTGTTATTACCACCAACTAGCTTAGATGATGTTGTGTTATTACCACCAGTGAGTATCTACCTAATCTTTCATATAATAAAACTATTGTGCAGTCTTGTATTATCCCTTCCTCTGTCACTCCCAATAATTTCTTTGTCATGGCGTTACATCTTTTGTTTTAACATATAAACTCACTCTACCTAAAACTCAAATAACATCAATAATGACTTTCACATTGAATTATTCACTTAAATGTTATATTCCCTTAACTTTACATGCTTATGCTACAACTAACCTAGTCTTTAATATTGGTATTCATTAAAATTTATCTTCATTCATTCTACAACTAACCTASTCTTTAATATTGATATTCATTAAAATTTATCTTCATTCATTTTATAATTATTATTGTTATTAGTAAATTGATACTATAGCCAATGGAATTTTTTATATACAGATTTAGTAATTATTAAAATTATTAGTATAACTATATAAAGGTGGTTGCTACATTATTTAGTAATTATTAAAATTAATTTTACAATTATATAATTATATAAAGATGGTTGATACACTATTGTTAAATTTATTAACTAATGCAATTATATAATATTCACAGATTTAATAATTATTAAAATTTAGTAATTATTAAAATTATTAGTACAATTATGGTTCTATCAATAAATTTATTAACAAATAAAATTATATAATTATATAATAATAATTCATATAAATCGATAAACTTAATTACATAAAGGTTATACAACGATATAAAGGTAGTTGATACACTATCAAAGAATTTATTAACTAATACAATTATTAAAGATGGTATAAAAATATAAAGGTGGTTGATAGACTATCAAAAAAATTATTAACAAATACAATTATATTATATAATCTATTAACCAATACAATTATATAATAGTAATTCATATAAATCTATAAACTTAATTACATAAAGACGGTAGTTGACATAGATTGATAAACCTTTGTTTTATATAATAATTATATGGTTCATTCAATTTATAAAATTTATATTATTATGAACTTTAAATAATGTTACATCAATATTGTCTTATTCACGTCACAAATCTTACATTTGGATAGAAAGAAAAATAAGTGATCATAAAAAATAAAAAAATAGATATTTAATGTTTTTTCTAAATTGTTTTTTGGTTAATAGTGTCGTGATATTGAGTCAATCTCGTGTACTCCACACAATCCCAAAGCATTTGGGAGCATTTGGACGTGCGTATCATTCATATTAATGTATGTGTGGCTATCTAGTTTTCTGAAGTTTCCAACTCTAGGATTGATGAAAAAAAGTAGTTTAGGAGGACTTATTATTACTACTAGGTTTATAATGTGAAGGAAAGAGATAGAAGGGAAAAAGTAGTTTAGGAGGAGTTATTGTTATTATTAGGTTTATAATGTGAAGTAAAGAGATTGAAGTTGAAGTTAGAATTTGTGATTTTGAAAGTCAAAACAAAGTTTTAAAAGAAGTGTATTAATTAATTAAGCTAACATCTAGTTATTTCTAACCACAAGTAAAATAAAGTAAACAAAATTAAAAAAAACTCCCGTAGTTTATTCATGCCTATATAATTAGCTTATTAATAACTTCTCCAAAATTAATAAAAATAAATGGTTAGCTTATTAATAACTTCCTCAAAGTCCAAAGTCCCTGAGGTGTTAAGTTTCTATCTATATTTTTGAAAGGAACAAAATGTGTTATTTTATTAAAAATAAACAAAATTAAATAGGCATATGCCAAAGGCATTCAACAATGCATTAAAGTTAATTGAAGCAAAAGTGCTTCATATTGCTTAACAAAAAACTAAAATTTATTGGTAATATTAAGTGTGTTTCATTTATTCACAAGTGGTAATATGAGTTTAAATAAAAGTCACACGATTCTCTGAGCTACAGAATCTCATCTCATTAGCTAGCTTAGATGATGTTGTGTTATTACCACCAGCTAGCTTAGATGATGTTGTGTTATTACCACGAGTGAGTATCTACCTAATCTTTCATATAATAAAACTATTGTGTAGTCTTGTATTATCCCTTCCTCTGTGCTCCCAATAATTTCTTTGTCATGGTGTTACAACTTTTGTTTTAACATATATAAAGTCACTCTACCTAAAACTCAAATAACATCAATAATGACTTTCACATTGAATTATTCACTTAAATGTTATATTCCCTTAACTTTACATGCGTATGCTACAACTAACCTAGTCTTTAATATTGGTATTCATTAAAATTTATCTTCATTCATTCTACAATTAACCTAGTCTTTAATATTGATATTCATTAAAATTAATCTTAATTCATTTTATAATTATTATTGTTATTAGTAAATTGATACTATAGCCAATGGAATTTTTTATATACTGATTTAGTAATTATTAAAATTATTAGTATGACTATATAAAGGTGGTTGATACATTATTTAGTAATTATTAAAATTAATTTTACAATTATATAATTATATAAAGATGATTGATACACTATTGTTAAATTTATTAACTAATGCAATTATATAATATTCACACATTTAATAATTATTGAAATTTAGTAATTATTAAAATTATTAGTACAATTATAGTTGATACACTATCAATAAATTTATTAACAAATACAATTATATAATTATATAATAATAATTCATATAAATCGATAAACTTAATTACATAAAGGTTATACAACGATATAAAGGTAGTTGATACACTATCAAAAAATTTATTAACTAATACAATTATTAAAGATGGTATAAAAATATAAAGGTGGTTGATAGACTATCAAAAAATTTGTTAACAAATACAATTATATTATATAATCTATTAAACAATACAATTATATAATAGTAATTCATATAAATTTATAAACTTAATTACATAAAGATGGTAGTTGACGTAGAGTGATAAACCTTTGTTTTATATAATAGTTATATAGTTCATTCAATTTATAAAATTTATATTATTATGAACTTTAAATAATGTTACCTCAATATTGTCTTATTCACGTCACAAATCTTACATTTGGATAGAAAGAAAAATACGTGATCAAAATAAAATAAAATAGATATTTAATGTTTTTTCTAAATTGCTTTTTGGTTAATAGTGTCATGATATTGAGTCAATCTCTTGTACTCCACACAATCCCAAAGCATTTGGGAGCATTTGGACGTGCATATCATTCATATTAATGTATGTGTGGCTATCTAGTTTTCTGAAGTTTCCAACTCTAGGATTGATGAAAAAAAGTAGTTTTAACATATATAAAGTCACTCTACCTAAAACTCAAATAAAATCAATAATGACTTTCACATTGAATTATTCACTTAAATGTTATATTCCCTTAACTTAAATGTTATATTCCCTTAACATATAAAGTCACTCTTATATAATTCATGCCTATATAATTAGCTTATTAATAACTTCTCCAAAATTAATAAAAATAAATGGTTAGCTTATTAATAACTTCTTCAAAGTCCAAAGTCCCCTAGGTGTAGGATAGTTGGTGATGGAGTGTGTTCTTAAGGATGTGATCCCCATAAGATATGTTAAAGGCATTTAATAATGCAATAAAATCACTTGATGCAAAAGTGCTTCATATTTGTCTTTTTATTGCTTAATAGAAAATTAATATGTAATTGGAATATTAAATATGTTTCATAAGTAAAAAAGAGATGCAATTTACATAGTTCAAAATAAAAACCTAAACCTATCTTCCCTCTTTAAAAAAGAAAATGGAAAACATTTTAAATATCCTCTTATAAATTATTTTTAGAAGTAGTTGGTAGGTTTTGTTATTCAATGTTATATTCATTTTAAGTTTCTATCTATATTTTTGAAAGGAACAAAATGTGTTATTTTATTAAAAATAAACAAAATTAAATAGGCATATGCCAAAGGCATTCAACAATGCATTAACATTAATTGAAGAAATTATTGGTAATATTAAGTGTGTTTCATTTATTATATCTAGCTAGTATTACTGTTTTTTGATTGCGACAATTATCTTCTGGTAGCATGGATATCTAGCATAAGGAACCTTATGTATCTATGAAAAAATCATACTTTTCAACTCTTGATCATTTGGCACATAGACTCTGCGTCTATACATAAGGATTCCATCCTTTAACCTTCAAACTTTTGTTGCGACATACCTTGATGTAAAGCCTCATTTATGTCAATATAAAACTGATTTTATTTGCAAATATCTAAAATTTGGTCTCTCAAATCAAATTTGTACATGCTAATGGTTGTAACATGCATCTCATGCACCCTCTTATTGAGTGCATCAACCACCTTGTTCTGTTTTCCTAAGATATTATTTATGTCAAAGTCATACTCACTCAGGGATTCTAGCCACCTACTTTGTCTAGCATTTAAATTTGGTTGTCCAAAAAAATACTTCAAACCACTCTGGTATATACTTGGCTTAAATATTTTACCCATGAGATAGTGTCACCACATCTTCAAGGCATGCACTATGGATGTGAATTCCAAGTCATGAGTAACATAGAGCCTTTCATGTTATTTTAACTTTCTTGATTTGTAGCACACCACATGCCCATTATGACTAAGGACTCCTTCGAGACCTTCCTTGCACGAATCCATGCACACAACAAAGTATTCATCTAAATCAACAATTCTCAAAATTGGCACACTTGTAAACAAAATTTTCAAGCATTGAAAACTACTTGCACAATTCTAAGTCCATTCAAATTGCACAACTTTCATTTGCAAGCATGTAATTGGATGCACAATATTTTAGAATCCTTCAATAAAGTTTTTTTAATAACCTGCAGGTCCCATAAAGGACCTCACCTCTACGACATTTCTTGGTGTCAGCCATTCCTCCATGAATTTTATCTTTTCTGGATCCACAACTATTCCTTACATGGAAATGATATGAACCAGATAATGAAACCATCGAATAAAAAACAATCTCTTGCTCAAATTTTCATAAAGTTTATTCTCCCTCAATAATTGCAGTACCATTCTGAAGTGGTTCTTGTGCTCTTCTTTAGACTTTGAGTAAATAAGTATGTCATCCATAAATACAATGACAAACGTATCTAAATAACTTTTGAAAACTCCATTCATCAAACACATGAATACAACTGGTGCATTTGACAATACGAATGATGTCACTATGAACTCATAATGTTTTTACCTAGTTCTGAATGAAGTATTTATGATGTCCTCTTCTTTAATTATTACCAGGTGATATCCATATCCGAGATCAATCTTTGAAAATATATGAACACCCCTCAGCTGATCAAAGAGATCATATATCCTTGGAAAATGATAATTGTTCTTTACTGTTACTTTGTTCAACTTCTCGAAGTCAATATAAAGTCTCAAGGTACCATCCTTCTTCCTCATGAAAAGTATTGGGGCACCCCAAGGAGACAAACTTGGTTTTATATACCCCTTCTTCAGAATCTCTTCATGTTTCATCTGTAACTCTTTCAAGTCCGACATACTCATCCTTTAAGGATTATTGGATACAGGTGTTTCTCTAGGAATCCGATTTATAAAGAAATCAATATCTCTTTCCAGTGACAACTCTGGTATCTCTTTAAATACATCCTCAAACTCTTTCAGTACTGCATATTCTTCAACATTTGACACTTTATCCTTAAGTGTCTCTTCCATGTGCACTGCAAATACTTGACATCCTTTCCTGTAGATTTTCTTCAATTGAAAGGTTGAAACTTCTCATATAGTTATAACTCCTGGAATTCCTTGAACTATTTTTAAGTTTTCTTACTCTTCCAAGAAAGAAAACTCCTTACTGTAACAGTCCAAGAAAATATTGTGCTGTCCCAACCAATCCATACCAATGAGGCAATCATACGAGCCCAAAGGTATGATATTCAAATCAAATTTTGTGCGCATTCCATTCATTTCCTTTGGACATGCCTTAACCATATCATTAATTTTCACGCATCTTCTATGATTTTAACCTTTTGCAATGATTTTGGCTTGTTATAATCGCTGATAACTCTGCAAAATGTGTAGACAAAAATATTTGTTAGGTAAATTCATGAGACAACTTCATGTAAACTATGCACCATATTTTCATAATCCTTTCTTTCGAAACCCATGCACGCAATGGTATTAAACACACACCAATGTGCGATGTTAATATTTGACATCCATATTGTGTATCTTTATTGCAGATACACCACAATTTTGTTCTGCGTAGCACTAAACTTTTACCGTGCACACTCGTGCACCATTGTTTATTGTGTAGTTCCAGAGTTGCACCTTGCAATACACAACATTTAGTGCACACACTTACACATTCTCATTTTATGTGCACCATGGCCACACTATAATTCGAAATTCGTCCACTTACTAGTATGAATTTTTTCCTTAGGTAGATCTTGGCCTATGCAGGCTTAGTGTTGAAATTGGAGCTATGATGCTTCTTGTTGACCTCTGATCCATACAACTCTAGTTTTGAACCAACATCTTTGATACCAAATATAATTTCCCCAACGACTCAATATGGGCCACGTCACACAATCTCAACTTATATTTGTCTGAAACCAAACATATTGTAACACCACCCATCTTACCACTAAACAATGGTACTCCAAAAATGCAATGCGCAGATTCTATACTACACTCTAGTCTTTGCAATATCACTTGAAGTAATGTAGTCAACCTCAAGTTGATTCACTCCATACATATTATAACAGTGGAAGTATCACAAAACAACTGCACACAAGCATATTGAACATACAACACTATTGTGTGTGCAACCATTTTGGCATATTACACCAAATATGATCTCCTTATGCATGTGGAATACTTCCTTTCATGCATGTCCATTCAAGCCTCACCTCAGAGACTCAACACCAACATCATAAGGGTAACTTAGCAGGAAAGACTATAAACAATTGTCATACTCAAGAATACTTAAAATTACAAGATGGAATCACCATACTTACATGTACAAGAAACATCAAACATAATAACATCAATTAATTATATGCAACAACATATAAGAATTAAACCATATCAAACATAGATAAATAAGCACACAATAAACTAGACAAGCACATAAAGAACACTTATATTTTATTAAATTCACCAACTACACAACAAACTCATACGTTCCTCTGAACCATAGACTATGTTTCTCATAAGATTTCAACAATAGGTCATCCTTGAGTTGGGGCTTAACTCCACCAGGGAAAAAGGGCTCCCAATTCCAGTATAAGGTCCGATACTCAACATAATTACTCAGTCCACAGTGCCACTAATGCAACAATTATATAGTCTCTCCTTCCCCACACATCTATCACACACAAGGAGGCATTCCCCTTCTTTTCTCGAAAATCCCTCATCTGCCCCACTTCTCTTCCAGGGTTCCAGAAACAGGTCGAACAAGAAGTCTTTGAGCCCTGCAACTAATTCCCAAATCACGAGGGAACAATTTCCAACAAAACACTTACTTGGAGATAATGCTCATGGGATTCACAACCCGTCTCTTCAACAACAAATATATCACCAAGAGAGACTTCTCACAGACCTGACAACCCACCTCTTCAATAGTAAAAACTATGGTTAAAAAACATGAAAACCCTTAGAATATTTTTTGCAGATAAGGTAAAATCCATCCTTTTCTGCCCTAGACTAACCCCTTCTACTCCCGAGATATTGAATCCATCCCGCCAAATACACTATGTCCAACAATATATATTGCATGCCTTAAAATCGACACCTGCCACCTTCAGAAGTATCTTAAGCCACTTGGTGACTCATTCCCTACCCTTAGGAACTTAAGATAAAACAATTTATCCATAACTTACAATTTTCCATAAATATTAATAAAATGTTACCTAGGAATTAAGTCCCTCCCCTTTTCCCTTTTTTGGTGGATTTACCCCCCCATCTCTTTTCATCTTATCTGTCTGCATGCAACAATGAGGTATTATTAATAAATTTCCGTATGATTACATTTACATGGAAAGTTGCACTGGCCTATTTGCATCTGACCTCACTAGCCTCATAACCACACAGGTTCTCTGGTATCAATTCATATACATCCACACACACACACACATGCACACATATCTGTTCGATGTGCACTTCTAGGTAATCCATGCACATTTACTCAATTGCGCACAACAGTGTGAATGTGTGCATCGTTCCTTTTATGCAAAATCCTACGCACTTACTTAAGTATCCGTAGAATTATTAAATGTGTGCATCCTTCCTTTTATAACATATCTCCATGCACTACCCAGGTGGTACAAAACAAAAACTAACTGCCAATGACTCACGAGCCTATATGTACATTAACATTTACAATTAGTACCAATGGCTCACCAACCTATATGTATAATTACAAAGGGTCTGGATTAGGGACATTGCAAATCACCCATATATTTGTCCCTAGTGGTGATGCACCTTACCTTAATGTACATATTGGTGTCACTCTTCACTTTCTCATCAATAATACCCTATTATTAAAACTCAACCCCTTTTCCTTTCTAGGTTGTTGCACCTCTATATGTTCCCTGATATCATTACACAAGATTATAATGAAATACATATAGCTTTCCATTCTCTACACTCATGTATGGTATGCCTCATTTTCATTTGGAACTCTTTCTCCAAAAGTATAATTATTTTGGGATAGTTCCACATCTAATCATATCACTATTCAATGAGCCCAAATTCCTTTTTTCCTATAATGTTTTGAAACAATTAGATGCTTTCTTTGATAAATTAAACCTTTGTCATGTTCTCCATTAGATTACCCTTCAAATGACCATACTCGTGCATCAATTTGAATTTTGAGTTGAAAGTTGTGGATTTGTGAATTTTCCATTTTTGCTCATTTGCACCCTTTTCTCACTAGTACCATCTGGTTGAGAGGTCATCTTCTACCAATATTAGAAAAAATATGTTAGGACCAAGGATTTTTTTATATCAGGAATAGATATTATTCCTAATTTTGAGCACACAAAAAATTTCAAATTTGGGATATGATGCACCAGTCAAATTTTGCATAATTATGGAATTGTCAACTTTTCCCTTTCTATATTTTCTCCATACTTAGAATTTTTTTGTGAAAACCACCATCTTCGAAACAAACTGTAACTGGGAAAAAATTAGTACAACAAAGTTGTATGTATTCTTGAGGAGGTAAAATGTCGAGTAAATAAAAATTTCCATATTTTTTATATGAGGTCCCTTTTCCACCTTCGAAGATCTCATAAATCTTCAAAACGTGTCCCCAAATAGTGGATTTTGGCTTGTCTTTGCGTCTCTGTTATAAATGCTTTGAAATTTGGATAATTTCTCCACTTTGTTTCTTCAATCCTTCTCCCTTGATTCGGTGTAAAATTTTTGTTAGCGATAGGGCCTTTGTAAAAGAGTACCATCATATTCTTTAAAATCCACCAATTCATGGTTTCTGCAAATATGAAGTAGAATTAGACAATAACCCTCAATAGAACTTTTTTATTCCATCTCAGTGCAAACCTATACTTGAAAGTTCACATTGTTCTCAACTTTTCTTCTCCTGTTATAGATAGAAAAATATTTTATCTGTAGTTTTTGTAACCATCATCTTGTTGATGTGGCATGGAACATGACTAATGATGTGGTATTCATGTACACATTTCAACTCCTGATGTGCCCATGTCAACATCCTCCTTTTATTTTTCATCAGAAATCAAACTATTTCTTCCATTGACAATCTGCAAAATTCTTCCTCCATCGACAAACCTTGAAATTCATCCCATCAGTGGACTTCATAACTCATCCCCTCTATGGATGTTAGATTTTTTCACATCGATAGACTTAATAGTTTTTTCCATTGACTAACTTCAGAATTTGTTCCATCAACACACTTCAAAATTTATCCCATCAACGAACTTCATAGTTTTCTCCATCGACAGACTTTAGAATTTGTCCCACCGATGGACTTAAAAAAAAAATATCCATCGACAAACTTCGTAATTTGTCCCATTGAAGGACTTAAAAATTTGTTCGATCGATATACTTGATCATTTTTCCCATTGATGAACTTCAAATTTCATTCTATTAGTGGACTTCAAAATTTGTCCCATTAATGGAAAAATAATTTTGTTTCATCAACAAACTCTCAATTTTTTTCTATCTATGAACAAATAATTTTGTCCTTTGGAAAACAATCAAATCTTCTCTTTGTTGAAGAAAACAATGTACTTCGATTAAATAAAAAATAATCTCATCATTTAAATACAAAATGCACTTCAACTAACTACAAAATTCACTTCAATTGGGTCTCGAGCTTGTTTCTCTTTAGGACAAAATCTTCTACATGCCCAAGCAACCTCTCATGGAAGGAGAAAAGAAAGATGACGTGACAAGAGATCCTTTCAAAATGTTGTTTGAGGAAGCCCTCACGCAACGGGGGAACGACATGATGGATAGTTTTGCACAAATCCTTCAACTATTACCAACAGACGACACATATTCCTTTAGCGGAGGTGTCGCCCCCTTAAAAGTACAAATCAACTTTGATATTCCTATATTTAAATGTCAGATAGAAGCAGATTCTATAGACAAGAGGTTGAATCTATTAGAAGGGTATTTGTATGTCCATAACTTTTCAAATAGAGAAAAGATTACTTTTGCGCTCCTCAAAGTCGTTCCGCATGTCAAAGATTGGTGGGAAAATTTCTGTTAGAAAAAGGAAATAGAGGAACCCTCATTATTTACAGTCACGACCACCTGGGAATATTTCAGGGATTCTATTAAGGAACAATAGTACCCTCTTGGAAGTTATGATGACTTGTATACCAAATGGACCACACTGTGACAAGAAAGAGACCAAGCAGTGCTAGAGTTCACAAATATCTTCCATACCTTATGCACCAAGATGGGTATCAAATATTCAGAGTGACATCTGGTGCTCAAGTATCACGGTGATCTTCATATATAGATCCATACCAAAATGGAATTTATGGACATATCGTCCTTGGGTGTGGCCTACCGATATGCCATAAAAATCGAGAAAAAGCTCAAACAAAAGATGCGTCAATTTGGGCCTTCGAACCACTCACAACAAAATCCAAGAAAGAGTGGCCCTAACCCATGGAAGAAAGGACAGAGGAAAGAGGGATAGTATCAGGACAACTATTCCAATATGCAAGCAAAGACGAACACTAGAAAGAAAAATAAAGATATCGGGAAGTGGTGCGACTTCCATAAGAGCCCTTGGCATAACACTATTGAATGCCTCTCAAAGCATTCATTGGTGGCCGAAGTGAAAGCCTCTGAATCAGATGCGGGTTTTGAATCTGAGTAAGAACCAGAAAGGGGAAGACAAATCATTGACGTGGAACCCATTGCCACCGTTGCTACCACCAAGCTCCATCCTGGTGAACAAGACGAGCCAGAAGAAGGAGATAGCCTCTTCCATTCACATATGTGTAAAAGGCACCTCGTTGCACTTTATCGTTTATAGTGGTATCCAAAAGAACTTCATCTTAGTAGAGGTCGTCAAGCGGTTGGCCCTGCCAACAACGTCGCACCCACAAACCTACACCATTGGATGGCTCCGCCAAGGAAGCGATCTCCACGTCAACCAACAATGTCGACTGTCGTATGAAATCAATCCCTTCAAAGATGAGGTATCGTGTGATGTTTCTCCTCTCGAAGTTTGTAATTTTCTTTTGGGCCAAAATTATTTATGGAAACGTCATATTGTATATGAGTCTAGGCATCATAGTGTTATTATTACTTTGAACAGGAAATTGTACAAGATACCCAAGGAAGTCCCTCCTAGTGTTATTTACTTGATATCTGTTAAGAAATGCAGGAAGGTGATCTCTCAAATAGGGAAATTTGTCTTCTTCATTATTCTCTCTAACAGTGAGCAAAAGATCATAGCCACATCTAGGGCCTTCGCGGTCGATCTCTCCACACAACATAAGCAAGTGGATAAGGTTGTGCAAGAATACTCATTAATCTTCTCCTCTCCTACCGGGGTACCTATGAACTTCCAGGTCAAGCATATCCCTAGGTGCACTGCTACCTAATGGGCCATTCTATCAACTCTCTTTGTTAGAAAATGAGGAGATCAAGAGGAAGATCCAAGAACTTCTCCATAAGGAACATCCATCCCATCTCATCGCCTTGTGGGAGCCCAATCATGTTGGTGCAGAAGAAATATGGTACCTAGCGAATCTGCATTCATTAGAAGGGCCTGAATAAAATAACAGTCTGAATCCAGTACCTGATTCTCTGAATCAACGACCTCCTTGATCAGCTCACAGGGGCCAAATACTTCAGTAAGATTGATCTGAATTCTAGCTACCACCAGGTCCCAATAGAACATATGGATGTATGGAAGACTTCCTTCAAGTCAAAAGAAGGTCTTTTTGAATGGTTGTTCATGCCCTTTGGTTTGAAAAATGCTCCAACAACTTTTATGAGGATGATGGATGATATCTTACGACCTTTCACCATTAAGTTTGTAGTGGTGCATCTAGATGACATCCACATATACAACAAGACTTGGGCAGAACACTTGCAGTATATTCATTAGGTTCTGCACAACCTGTGACAACACAAACTATATGCAAACTTGGAAAAATGCTCCTTCGGAATGGACAAGGTCCATTACTTATCCTACATCGTTGATTATCATGGTGTGCATGTGGATCCAGCCAAGATCCAAGTCATCCATGACTGGCTAGCCCGAATCACACTCACTAAACTTCAGAGCTTCTTGGGCCTCGATAATTTCTGTCATAGGTTCATGTTGGGATTCTCTCATATCACATGGGACGTCATCCAAGTAACCAGGGGTGGTGGTAAGGCAAATTTGTGTAGGGATTGTCCCAACAATAAGCCTTCGATGAATTGAAGAGGCGTTTCTTCTCATTCCTGGTACTTTCATTACCGAACCTGCAACATGCCTTTGAGATCGAGAATTATACTTAAGACTATGATGTGGGCACCGTTCTCACTCAGCACATCCATCCTGTGGCATATCATAGTGAGAGACTATCAAATATTGTCTGTAAGTACCCTACTTACGAAAAAGAAATGTACTCCATTGTGAAATATTTCTGTGAGTGGAGACATTACATTCTTGGGAAGGAGATAGTCATCCACACTGATCACAATCCACTATAGTTCATGCAGACCCAAGGCAAATTGCATAATGACCACCCTCATAATTGGTCAACATACTTATAGTATTTCCACCTCAACATCAAGTATAAAACATGAAGTATCAACTGAGTTGTTATCTTCCTCAACCGAACTCTAGTCGTGGCACTCGCCACGGTGCTAAAATCTTGCGGCCACGAGACCTATGGATGGCCCCATCTATACAAGGCAAACCCTGACTTCTCCACCACCTACCAAATGTTGGGTGCCAACTCAGTGGTCGCTAATTTCCATCTTTAGGACGAGATGTTGTGTCGTCTAGGCCATCTTTATGTTCCATCAAGCGAGCATGTGAATTTGATTTGGGAATCTCACTACAGTTGGGTGGAAAGACACTTTGGTGTCGAAAATACAATAGCAGTGTTGCATAAATATTTCTACTGGTCAAAACTTCGATAGGATGTCGAAAAGTATATCAGGTCTTGCACCACCTGTGCTATTTCGAAATTGACCACTATGAAACAAGGCATGTACACCCCTTTTCCTACTCCTAACAAGCCATGGGTATCCATATCAATGGACTACATGTCGGGCCTCTCGTCCACCAAGAGGCGAAATGACTGTGTTTTGTGGTTGTTGATCGCTTTTCCAGGATGGCGATTCTAGCCGCCTGGAAGAAGAACATCACAACATAAGACAACAAAAGACACTACCAAGATCTTCCTTGAATGAGTATGGGTACATTTTGGGATCCCACAAACCATTATCTGAGACTGTGACAGTCTATTCCTCAACTCATTTTGGTCGAGCCTCTGGTCACTGCTAGATACCAAGCTCACCAAATCCACTGCCTTCCACCCCCAGACAGATTTCCAAACTGAGGTCGTCAACTGGATGTTCGTACATATCCTGCGCATGTACAATTCAAAACACCCCCACACATGGAATGAGAGTCTTCTCTATGTCCATCATAGCTACAATCGAGCCTTGCATAACTCAAATGACCACAACCCATTTCAAGTGAGGTTGGAATTACAACCATTGGTCCCCATTGATGTTTCACTACCCCTGGTGACCACCTCAATCGACTCATCCCCATTGAAGAGACAAGAAATATGATTCAATTAGAGATTTATAAGGAAGGAAACATAAGGAAGATCATTGAAGGATTGCAAAAAGATGCCCAAAATCGTCGAGAAGATAGCAGAAATCTTAGAAAAGATCAGGAAAAACAAGGAGAATTCAACATAAAGTTGTTAAAGAGTTTGGAGAGAATATAAAATAAGTTGGATAAAGAGACTGACTCGAGAAGAATAGGTAGTCACCACACTTCTGAGGGAAGAAGGTCAAGGAGTGTGGGTAGACACCATCATCACTCCCAAGGTCGCTCCAAGAGAAGGACACACAATAGTTCAAGCCCATCTCCTACCAGAAAGCACAGGAGATCTGGAGTGGATGAATTAAAGGGAGAGATGAACAATATTAAGCCTACTAAGTTTGATGGAGAACATCAAAAGGAGGAAGATGCTGAAACATGGTTGCTGGGTATGAGGAAATACTTCCAACTACAGAATTATTCCTCTCATGCCGAAGGAAGAATTGCGATGTATCATCTGAAAGGAAAAGCATCCATGTGGTGGGATCAACTTGTACAGGTGCAACACATTAGAGAGAAGGATATCACTTAGAAAGAATTCAAGAGGTATTTTGAGAATAAGTATTTGACTAAGAGATATTATGATAGAAAGATGAAGGATTTATTTGAACTCAAGCTAGGCAACATGACCATTGATGAGTATGAACATAGGTTTTTGGAATTGTTAAAGTATGTCCCGTTCATCAAAGAATAAACTGTCAAGATTCAAAGGTATCTGAGTGGACTGCCACCTTCCATCGGTGACAAGATACAATATAATGACCCTAATACCATGGAAGAAACGTAAGAAGAATGAAATTCTTATATGAGAAACAAAGAGAAAAGCCTACATTTTGGAAGGCTTGCGACGACTAGAGGAAGTTCAAGAAAGAGAAGAGGCAGAAGGGAAACAAACCTCTCCTTTTTAGAAATAGTCCTCAAGGAAAACCATCATTTAGAGAGATGAGAATGGCTGAAGTAGGGGAACAATGGCCAAGACAGACGCCCATTCAATGTTGGGGATGTTAGGGAAACCATATGTATAGAGATTGTCCCCACAAAAATGGAAAAGTGAGAGTTGTCCATAATTTTCAGCAAGCTGAAACAGTGGAGGACAGGGGCAGTAGAATGCCAAGGATCTATGCAGCCCTCGACAACAAGAAAGATGATTTTAGTCACACATGATTGAAGTAGAAGGTATGATTAACAACCAACCATTTACTATTTTAATTGATTCAGGGGATAGCCATAGTTATATAGATCCTAGAGTTGTGGAAAGTTTTCATTTGTCAATAAACAAACATGAAAAGTCTTGGTTAGTGAAGCTGGATATAGGAACCAAGAGAAAAGTCACTGAGTTAGTTAAGTATTGTCCAATGGATATGAAGGGACTGAGCACAAAGGATGAATTGAATGTTCTACCTTTAGGGTCTTATGATTGTCTAATTGGGATGGATTGGTTGGACCGACACCATTCCATCTTGGACTATCGTAACAAGGCATTGACTTTCCTGAATGAGGAAGGGAATTAGAAAGCAGTCCAAGGAATTCCCAAAGTTGTTGCTATCAGAGAAATCTCAACAATGCAGTTGAAGAAGTGCTACAGAAAAGGTTGTCAATTATTTGTAGTTCATGTGGAGGAAACAACTAAGGATAAGGTGTCAAGTATTTGATATCATGTGGTGCTAAAGAAATTTGAAGATGTATTTCAAGAGTTACCTGGATTACCCCTGAAGAGAGATATTGACTTCTCTGTAAACTTGATGCTTGGAGTAGCTCCAGTGTCGAAAGCTCCTTACAGAATGAGTATGCCAGAGCTGAAAGAGTTGAAATTGCAACTTGAAGAGATTATGAAGAAGGGGTACATACACCCAAGTGTGTCACCTTGGGGTACCCCGGTCCTATTCGTGAAGAAGAAGGATGGAACATTGAGATTGTGTATCGATTTCAAACAATTGAACAAAGTGACTGTAAATAAAAAATATCCTCTGTCGAGGATCGATGACCTCTTCAATCATTTGAAGGATGCAAAGATATTTTCAAGGATAGACCTCAGGTCAAGATATCACCGGGTAAGGATAAAGTATGAAGACATCAGCAAGACAACCTTTAGAATAAGGTATGGTCCTTACGCATTCATAGTGGTGTTGTTTGGGTTGTCGAACGCGCCCATTGTTTTTATGTGTCTGATGAATGGTGTATTTGGGGACTATCTAGACAAGTTTGTCATAGTCTTCCTGGATGACATTATGGTGTATTCCAAGTTGGAGGAAGAGCATGAAAAACATATGAGGATGGTCTTGCAGGTAATAAGAGAGCACCAACTGTATGCCAAGTTGATAAAATGCTCATTTTATCAGGAGCATATCCATTACTTGGGGCATATTATCTCGAAGGATGGGATAGTTGTAGATCCTGACAATATTGAAGCCATCAGAGAATGGCCAGCACCAAAGAATGTGATGGAATTCATATCCTTTATGGGTCTAGTTGGTTACTACAAAATCTTTATTGTAGGGTTCTCGAGGATAGCTCACCCTATCACTTCCTTGCAAAGGAAGGAGAACAAGTTTCAACTGATAGAAGATTGTTAGAAAAGCTTCTAGCAATTGAAGTAATTGTTAACCAATCCTCCAATCTTGAGGATTGCAAATCCAAAAGAAGACTTCTTGGTGTTCACTGATGCATTCAAAGAAGGACTAGGAGGAGTCCTTAGTCGTAATGGATTTGTAATTTGTTATGAATCCAGAAAGTTGAAAGAAGTTTTCTATAAATCATCAGAAGTTTTCTTCATCGACAACATCGTCATTCTCAAAGGAATGCATCATCATCTGCATCAATATGTATTAGTATAAAAACCGATACATCATCATCATCACAACACTAGGTTGGCTCATCATCATAATACTAGAATGGATTTACGTTGCATCTATCTAGCCAGAATAACAGTTCTAGTCTCGTCTCGTAGTCTTGCTTTACGTCACATCAATAAAGTTGGAAGCAAGATACTTGTCTTGCTTTACGTCACAACCATCAGGTCGGAAGCAGGATGCTAGACTGGATTTACGTCAAAGATATCTAGCTAGAAGCATAGTGCCAGCCTCATCTCATCATCTTGATTTACGTCAAAACTATAAGGTTGGAAGTAAGGAGGACATCATCTTGCTTTACGTCTGACAACTAGGTCAGAAGAAAGGAGCATCTCATCTTGCTTTACGTTTGAAAACTAGGTCAGAAGCAAGGAACATTTCATCTTGCTTTACGTCTGACAACTGGGTCAGAAGCAAGGAACATCTCATATTGCTTTACATGTGACAACTATGTCAGAAGAAAGGAACATCTCATCTTGCTTTACGTCTGACAACTGGGTCATAAGAAAGGAACATCTCATCTTGCTTTATGTCTAACAACTAGGTCAAAAGCAAGGAACATCTCATCTTGTTTACATCTGACAACTGGGTCAAAAGCAAGGAACATCTCATCTTGCTTTACGTTTGACAATTGGGTCAGAAGCAAGGAACATCTCATCTTTCTCTACGTCTGACAACTGGGTTAGAAGCAAGGAACATCTCATCTTTCTTTACGTCTGACAACCAGGTTATAAGTAAGGTACTCGTCCTGCTTTACATCGCAACTGTCAGGTCAGAAGAAGGATACTAGATTGGATTTACGTCACAGCTATCCAGCTGGAAGCACAGTTCTAGTCACATCACATAATCTTGCTTTACGTCAAAACCATCAGGTCGAAAGCAAGAGATGTCTCATCTCAGCATCTACTCCCCATATCGAGGAGGGTCCTTTCGGACTATACCAAGCTTATCTGGAAAGTACTCAAAATTTATGCGATATAGTGGCTCCGTCATCACATCACCAACTTGTTCATCCGTGCTAATGTACTAGAGATTTAAGGCTCCTCTCTACACCATGTCACAGATGTAATGATAACGGATCTCTATGTTCTTCAACCTGTCGTGGAATACAAGATTCTCTGTCATCTTTATACAGCTCTGGCTGTCACATAGAATCAAGGTTTCTCTCATCTCTAAGTCAAATAGGCCGGTCAACAAATTTCGAAGCCATATAGCTTTGAAGCTGGCAGAACATGCAACAATGTATTCTGCTTCCATTGTGCTAAGAGAAATACTAGATTGCTTCCTATTCCATGAGATCATAGCTGATCCAAAATTGAAACAACATCCTGAAGTGTTTTTCCTTTCAGAAGCACTTCCTGCCAAATCTGCATCAGTATATCCACTCAATGTGAAATCATGGTCTCCATCATAACTGAGACCACAATCTATTGTACCTTTAAGGTACCTCATCACATGTTTTGCATCCACTAGGTGAACATGTCTGGGTTCTACCAGAAACTGACTCAAGGTGTTCACAGAAAAACAAATGTCTGGTCTGGTGTTCATCAGATACATCAACGATCCAATAATATGTCTGTATAGTGTGGCATTAATCAACTCTGACGAAGTATCGACCAACAGCTTCAGCTTCGCTTCCATGGGTGTATTCATGGGCTTGCATTCCAACATGTCAAATCTATTCAAGATTTCGACCGTGTACTTCCCTTGGTTAAGGAAGATCCTCTCATGACTCTATCATACCTCAAGACCTAAGAAATAATGCATTAGGCCAAGGTCTTTCATTTCAAATTCAGAGGCAAGTCTCTTTTTACATTCAATGATGAGCTTTTCTTCTCTAGTTAAGAATAAGTCATCCACATATAGCAGTAAGATTACTGGCTCATTGTTCATGATTTTGAAGTAGAGATTAGAGTCTTCTTTACTCTTGGTAAAGCCTAAGCTCGTCAAGAAACTGTCTATATGGCCATACCA
>ML805733.1:31081-86468 GCA_009831015.1 Picea engelmannii
GCTCGTCAAGAAACTGTCTATATGGCCATACCAAGCTCTAGGATCTTGCTTCAATCCGTATAAGGCTTTCTTCAATCTGCAGACATGAGACTTCCTGTCTTCAACCTCAAATCCTTGAGGTTTCTCTATATACACTTCCTCTTTGATAACACCATTTAGGAAAGTTGTCTTCATGTCCATCTGGTGCAGCTTCCACTTCATCTTAGCTGCAAGAGCTATGATGGTTCTGATCGAAGTGTATCTAGCCACATGAGTGAATGTCTCTTCATAGTCAATGCCTTCCTTCTGGGAAAAGCCACGAGCGACAAATCTTTCTTTATACTTCTCAATAATTCCATCAGAAGCATGTTTTATTTTGAAGAGCCATCTGGAGGATACCACATCTTTATTCTTTGGTCTGGGAACTATTTCCCATACTTCGTTCTTCATTATGGATTGGTATTCCTTTGTCATGTCATCTACCCATTCTTTCCTTTGATTGGATTCTTCAAAGTAGGTAGGCTCCTCTTCTAGAAGATCACACATCAAATCCGTATAACTGGAGAATGGATTTGGTCTTTTCACCTGTCTCGTAGTTCCTTTGGGAACACCGTACTTCTCTCCATCTTGAATAAGATATCTAGCCCAAGTTGGCTTTCTTTTATGGAGGATTGTCATCTGAGGAGGTTCTTGCACTTCTACTATATCATGGTCTTCTAGAAGTTCCTCATCAGGGGAAGTTATGACTTCCCTCACTGGTTCTACAGCTCTGAGAACCTCCCTCATTGCAGTAATGGGGATTATGGGTTCCTCTTCATATCATTCTTCAAGCTGGCATAGTTTAGATTTCTTGAGTGTTGCATCTTCATCAAATGTCACATCCATGTTGATCTCAGTGTGATGTTGACCCGGTATATAGATTCTTAAGGCCTTGGAGACCTCACAGTATCCCACAAATATTCCCTTCTTTCCTGAATGGTCTATCTTGTTTCTCTTTTCTTAAGGTATATGAATAAACACTGGACAGACAAATATTTTGAGATGGCTTACCTGTGGCTTCTTTTCGGTGAGAATATCTTCTAGTGTCTTGAGCCCAAGTGCACTATGGGACAATCGGTTCTGCACATAAACAACTGCCATTGTTTCTTCTACCCATAAGCACATAGGAAGATCTTGATCATGGATCATATTCTTCACAACTTCCATTATGGTTGTGTTCTTACGTTTAGCTACACCGTTTTGTTGGGGATTATAGGGAGTAGTGAGTTCCCTCTTGATCCCAACATCTTTGCAGAATTTCAAGAAATCTTTTGAGGTGTATTCTCCTCCATTATATGACCTGAGTATCTTGATCTTTCTCTCAGAAAGATTCTCTATCAAGGCTTTGAATTTCCACAAATGGAGGATGATGGAATTGGGCCACACACATCTGAATAAATGATCTCTAGGACTCCTTTTGCCTTGCTGTCTTTCTTTGGAAATGGGTTCTTGATGTTCTTCCCTTATGCACATCCATTGCATACGCCTTCATGATCACCTTTGAGTTTTGGTAAACCTGTGACCACTTTGCATATGTATGGTAGCGCCTTGTAGTTGATGTTAGCTAATATTCTATGCCAAAGTTCACATGGATTCTTCAATGGTGTGGGTCATGGTAGCTTCTGAGTGACCCTTTAGCTTATGCAAGCCACCTTCTTCTTTTCCAACGATGATTGCTTCATTTATGGTCTCTCCTTTAGCACGTTGCCTTCTGCAACCTTCACTATAGCTTCCTCAAGGTTATTACATGTGACCTGGAGCAAGTTCAACAAAACAACAAGCAAGAATAATATCCTTCTAATAATATAAAGCAATAGCACGGACAATCATCACAATATCTCCTTTAGAGCTATCATTTATAATTTATCAGAAGCAAAGATTAAAGGTAAGGAATACAATACGAAATGAGGTCAACACTCTCATAGTCTTGTGACCAAGCATTCTTCCATGGAAACCTGGAACTAACACATGAGGTTTATCCTAGAGGAGGTGTTAGTTGTATCAGGCAAAAAATTTACCTGTATATGCTCACATGCTATCAAGTATAATACTTTACGACGACTGCTATCTCAACTATAGTCATCAACTTGTCATGTGTACCTTTGAATCTTATTAATATTGATTAATCAATCCTTGAGCCTTGTCCTCAAGAATGAGTGCTTGCTTTTATTCCATGTCTCCTTCACTCAAGTGACGAGTGATTTATTCAACCTGTCTTTTGTACTGAGACAATGCGCTATCTTGACAGAAGGTTAGGTTAGAGGATAAGCTCTATGATCAATTTTTAATCCTTCTAATAATTTGATCATAGCTTCAACATGAAACGCTGATCAAGATAATGTCATGACAAATAGATGCATATCACGATAATCACACCTGGGTTGCATCATTCCTCTGAATGTGTTGGATCTTGAAATCCTTATGGATCTATGGCGAGAGATCCCTTCTCCTGCAAATACTCTTTAAAGTTTAACCATTTAAACATATGTGAGTACATACCTCTGATAGAATTTGCAGGTGGTGGCACCATCTAGTAGCAACGGTAATCATTACCAACTCTTTAAAAACTTCAAGGGTGACTGCAACTAGTAGTACAAATACAACTGCAACTGGTACTGCAACTGCAACTGGTTCTGAGACTGCAACTGCAACTACAACTTAGGGTTTTATGAGGAAACCCTAATTTTTCAAACTTTGAATTTTGAAATTCTATTCCACGGGATAGATGCGCAGAGATGAGGCGAGTTAGCTGGTGCAGTCAGATTTTTGAAGATCCAACTTTTACCCCCTCTAACTTGATCTATGGATTTCTAGACTGATGTTTGTGGTTTTCTGGTACTGCTGGTACTTCTGGTACTTCTGGTAGTCTGGTTTTCTGGTTTTTTGGTACTTTGTGAAACTATGGTTTCACTTTCCGGGAGATCTAGCCACCAAAAAGGTGCACTGAAGGTGCCAAAATGATCCTTGGGGGAGGGCACACTTTTTTAGGTGGTTTTAGGGCTGAAATACCTTTCCAACAAAAGGCCCTAATTTTCATGTACGACAACAGTGACATTTTTCATTTTTCTCTTGTGAAAGATGTTCTCTTAAGCTTGGCTCTGATTCCATGTTAATGTTTAAGCCATTATTATAGATGTTTGCATTTCATTAGATAACAATAGCATAATCCAAGATCACTGAGAAATACAAAATCACAAGAGACACAACATTTATCCTGGGAAACCCTCTAGGGGAAGAAAACCCAGCAAAACTTCCTTAATATAGATAGTCAATACAATGCCAAGAGATATCTTAAGCTAATATAGAAATTCCTCTCCCAGATATGCACCACTCTCTCTCCTTATCCAGTAGCAGATCCAAACTTGTCTCTCAATCAGCAAGTGTGTTGTGTGTCTAAGTGAGGTGGTAGCCTCCTTATTTATATTAGACTGGCAGAGCTGACTTCTCCCACTGGGTGGTTATAACCACCTTAATTACATTTCTGGGCCTCTTTAATATTTGTTGGGGCCGACTTCTTATTCTGCCTATTATAATTGTCTTTTGACCAATCCGCAAAAGGGGATTTGGTCCTATTACAATAACCGACATGATCAATCCATAATGGGGATTGATCCTATGAATAATATATCAATAATAATAAGAATACACTTTGCAGTTACATTATTTCAACAAAATTAAGCAGAATTTAAAGGCTTCCCAAAATAGGAAGTAAAGTTATGTTGATAAGAACATAATCCACAAGAGTTTAAAGTGGGCGATTCTATTTTCCTGAAAGTAAAAGCCAATAGAAGTTCCCTGAAGCTGGGAAACTGTGCCAAGTTGGCTGCAAGATTTTGTGGGCCATTTGAAATCCTAGAAAGGATTGGGCCAGTTACATATATTCTTGTATTACCTACATCCATGAATGTACATAATGTGTTTCATGTTTCATTGCTTAATAAATATATACCTCATGCTAATCATGTAATTGATTGGAATGTGATTCAGGTGGAACAAGAAGGAGTCCTTCAAGTGCATCATGTGCGCATATTGGACCGGGAAAACAAACTTCTCCATAATTGAGCCATAGGGCTTGTAAAGTTCCAGTGGACCTGGTACGGTCCTGAGGATGGGACTTGGGAACCTGAAGATGCTACGAGGGCAGAATACCCACATCTTTTTGAAGATTTTGGAAATCTTGTTGATGTTGTCTAAAAGTTACAATGAGGACAGTGCAAAAATACGTGGAGGGGATTGTAATATCCCCAAGGAAGAGCACTGTTGTAATCATGTTTATGAATTGTAAATCATGTTTTGTAGGCTGGTGAGACAAGTATTGATAAGTTGGTGGGATTATGTTTTTATTAGGTCGGAGAGCCTAAGTGTCAAAGGCTAGAAGCTTGTTTTTGTATATGTAATATGCAAAACATTAATAAAGATTAAACATCACTGCATGCAGACCGACCATAAAGAAAGAGTGATGGGGGACTAATCTTCCACAGAGAGGGTAAGGGAAAAAGGGATTGGAAGGTTGGAAGGGAGGGGGCTAAGCTTAGGGGATTGAGTCCTTAGGAATAATAATTTATTATTGTTCAAAAATCTATGTGAAATGTATGTTTTTATCTTAAGTTCCTGGAAGGAGGAACATGTGCAAAAGGGAATGCATGTTGAAGGAGCACATGCAGCCTCATGGGAGAGATGTGTTGGCCCAGGAACATGCAATTTAACCCAATAATTGAGCCATGATTGGGGTTGGTTCCCCATTCTGTCGTCCACTGTCTGAACCAAGGGATCTTTGCGTCTAAGGTATCTAAGCCTCATGAAGCTCTGAAAACCGAAGCCTGTGATGTTTTCTAGAGGAACCAATACACCTTTGTTCGAACTGTTGAGTCTGTGTTCGACCTCTCCATGAATTTCTTTGCATGCATCCTACAAATGGGTATTACCTGAATCGTGATGTGTTTTAATGGCCTGTTGTTATTTCTTGTTTACACTCCTTGTTTTCCTGTTTTTGTTGTCACCCGTGAGTTAGTTGAAAGTTGTTGTTGTTGTTGTGACCTGTGAGTTGACCAAACGTTGGCGTTGTTGTTGTTATCTTGAACTTGCAGAAATTGAATTGGGTACTGGTCGAAGAATCGGATTGTCAGGCCCATGGTAGAAGAGACAGGTTGTCAGGCCTGTAAGCAAATATCTCTAGGTGAGGGAGTCTATTGGGAAGTGGTTTTCTCCCAGAGAGAGTCCAGCACAAACTACGAAGCTCTGAGAATTCCTGATTTGACCTGTTGTTGAGACCCATAGAGGGAGGTGAATCCTCGATGGACTGTGATTGTGAAGGTGTATACTCCCGGGTGTAACATGCATGTGGGGAATGAGAGTCCTTGAGTAGTGGGCATAACAAAGCTCTTGGGGAGAATCTTCCGATTGCTCTGTGCATTTTTCTTGTAACCTTAGCCTAGTCTAGGATTCTCTTACCTTGTGTGGAGCTTAGTCCCAGCTTAGGGGTGACCCATTGTTGATCGTGATGAGCAGTGAGGTCTAAGGCTGGGATGTTAGTGAAAAGTTTGCACGTGATTGGTGGAGTTACTACAGTTTCAAAGATAAGTATATGCATGTGTTTAATTTCAATTAAAATGCACGTATGTGATGCTCGCAATATTATCATGTATTTCATTGCGATGATAGTTACTGTTGATTCCATTAATTCGGTATGTTAGCAGTAATTATATGTTTACTCTATTAAGCCATTTCACTTCATTTAAATGCATACTATATAAGTATGAGAATGTTTCTGCGTAGTAGCATTTCCCAACAAGTTGATTGATGATCGGGGTCGTTACTAATCTATTCCAAGAGAAATGATATTTAATATGGGATATAATGTCTCACACATAATGGTCATTGCTTTTTTCTAGTTAATGGTCATTGCCTTTTTCTAATCGATGGCTCATAGAAGCTCATAAAAACATATAATATTTTGAAATTAAAAATGAAATATTTGTCAAAATACAAGTAAAATAAAATAATATTCTAGAATATTATAGACACGAAATCATGTACAAAAGTTCCCTTATTATACTGATGCGAGGCAGTGTATATAGCGATGATTTCGCCATTGACCAACTATTTGTATCAAGTTTGACCATAAATTTCAATGTGTCGGCCAAATTTTTACAATAGTTAAATATTTTTTTTATTTTTCTAAAATATTAAAAAGCATTTGTTTATTCCATGATTGGTTAGATGGTTTCACCTCTTATTCTGGGGTCGACGGTGGTGTACTCATTACTCTACTTCTTACATGTACTTGTGTTCATCCCACATTCAATCCGCTGAGAAATCAATGTTGCAGGATAATCAATGCAGGTTTTCCTTTCCCGAAATTAAAACTTATCTATTTGTTGTACAAAAGTTTTTGAGTGTTTCTCCTTAGAGTAAGAGGTAAATACTTATGTCCCAATGGGTTATGCAGTTGGTCGGATCCGCTACTGAATATTATGTAACTCGATCAGCTGAAAATGAATTAGGTGGACGATTACCTGAACTTTGTGCAGGTAAGGGCACTTGCATAGAGTGATATCTTGGTTGGATATGTATGCCCCAGAAGCCATTCAATTCGAGAAATACGTCCCACATGTTATAGGTTTACCAAGTTATGGGGTGGCTAATGCTTTCGATTGAATGATTTAATAAATAAATCATAAGTGAGATATAAAATGAGAAAGGCGTATTCACTGCTAAGGTATAAAAGAACTAAATCATTATAAATGTTATAACATGATCTCATTCGAAGAATATTATATGGATACACCGTATAGATTTCCATCATAAGTGGGTATGTCATATATTTTAAAATAGATTTTTATGGGCATTATATACTAATAAGTGCACAAATTTGGTTGGCCATTTTTTCAAAAACTTTATGAAAAAATTCCAATTTCGTTACAATTGATGGATTAGAGAGATTCTTCTTATTTTGAAATATTTTAATTTGTAACTTTCAAAAATAGTTGATTTTATTTAAAAAATAAATAAATAAAATAAAATAAAACTTATTTAATTATATTATTTTTTTTTATTAAAATAAAATTTTATTTTATTAATAAAATAAAAAAAATGAATTTATGAGATTATTAATAGTATGCACTTTATATATTACATGGAATCTATAAAGGAAGTAAAGTGTTTATTTTGGTTGAAATTTAAATATATATACCAAATTATATTAATATAGTAAATGAAATGGTTTCATATAGAAAAACAACTTTTCCCATTTTGCATAAAGAAAAATTTGGCAAAAGCATTGAATACATATTTAGAGATAAATCTAGATTTCAAGTATACAATATGAAGATTTCGAATATAATTTAATAAATCTCAATCTGATTTCGAATATAATTTAACAAATCTCAATCTCACCAGTTTGAAGGCACAAATTTTGAGATTCTTCTAACCACTATGGCGTGGAGATACTTCCAACCTTCTTTGAGAATTTAAATTGGCATTTACTAAATTATTATTTTTCTGACCAAATTAAAAGATGTCATTGATATTTACTACCCCATATAGTATATTAATAGATAATATTGTTTATTCAACAATGCTTGTGTGTAAAGCAAAGTTATCCATTATATATTATATTCATAACTTATATATCATATTCATAACTTTAGTAGGTATTGCCAGCTATGATCCATAACTCTAACGGCAGGTATTGCCAGCTATGCAGCCTTGTTAATATATGCATAATCTGCGTAACATGTTGCAAATCAACGAAATTTTGTATCACCACAATACATGTAAAATAGAAGTAAATTTAAAAAATTATAAATAAAGAAAAAGAAAATTTTAAATTGAAAAAAATATGCATTGCTAAAATGCACAACTTTGCTAATTTGAAAAGAAAATAGAAGACATTCAAGAATAGACGAGTAGAACTGATGATGTTCATAAGGAAGAGAAAATAATTTTTAGTAAAGTCACATCTAACAACAATGAAGAAATTTATTGCAAATCATAATAAAAATCTATTTGTTGAAGTCAATAAATTAATGGGTGAGAAGAAGCCGCAATAGAAAATTAAGAACAATTTGTTTACAAAGAAACCATAATTAATGGGTGAGAAGAAGTCATAATAGAAAATTAAGACCAAATTATTTACAAAGAAACCATAACCAAACCAATTGAATAGGAAAAACAAATTGAAGTTAGAATCCAAACCATTAATAAGAAACAATCAACTATTGATGAAAGTGGAAACACCTAGAATGTCATCCCTAATAAATTTTCATCAAACTAAGAGAATATAAGAATTAAAATGAAGTGATAAATTGACGGCAAAGAGATATGTTTAGATTTAGTTATAGTTGAAGGTCCATTAGTTACCACTTATGAAGTTGTATCTTAGAAAAAGGATTTTGACTTACCTATGGATATAAAAATATCTCAAATAAACATGACAACACAAGTAAATTATGGAACAATTAAATATAAGATGAAGAATGATGAACTTCCTAGGATATGGTATCTTCACCCAAATTTTAGAAGTCATAGAAAAAACAATTTAGGAACCAAAATCAACAATTTACTTCCTACTAAATCATCCAAAGTTCAATGGAATAATCAATGAAATCAAAATGAAAGAAGATTGAACCAAGAACATTATTTTTAAAGGTTACTGAAAAAATCCCCCTAAAATGGATTGATTTTTTTCATGCAATCTAAAAGTTGTGATGATATCATCATGAAAACAAGTGTTATTTTTCCATACTTTAAAGATAAAATATTTAAATGATGAAGACTTACAATATACATAGATATATTAACATTCATTTTATAATGCTATAAACAATTATTATGTAATAACAGTTATATGTCATAATGTACATTTATGTTGTAATTATGATAAGTGATCCATTTTCCTAAAAATATGACTTACACATCATTTTACTTGAATATCATCAATCCCTGAATATTTATATTAATAAATATTTATTATTTGCATCAATGATTTGTTTTACTTGAATGTCATCAATCCCTCACTATTTATATTAATAAATATCTATTATTTGTATCAATAGTTATATGAAGAAAACATAAAAGATCAACTTTAATAGTACTAACAAATGTAGACACCTCTTATTAGTCCCTGTCGAACCCCTAGAGGGACTATAGCGATTGATAATTTGTTGACTTTATATTAGTTTTCCGTTTGACTACAAATTTTTGAATACTTTCTAATGTTCGACATAGAGAACTAAAAACATTATTTTTTATATAATAAAAAAAACTATATATGTTATGATCTGATTGGATGATAGATTTGAGGTGTTTTTGTGAGCTTCTCTATTCCCAATGAATTATATGTTTCCATATCTAGATTTTTATCATGTATGGTACTTTTTTTATTTGTACTAATCGTATTGAAATGTTTAGATCTCCAAGGTTTATAGTGATAGATAATTCCAAATTTTTATCATGTATGGTACTTTTTTTATTTGTACTAATCATATTGAAATGTTTAGATATCGAAGGTTTATAGTGATTGATAATTCCAAAGTTTATAACCTTGTATTGTGGTTTATTTTTTTATTTGTTCTTCTATTATTATTATTACTCCTTTGTATTTGTATTGAAATGTATTCACAGTTTTTTTGAGGTGCTTGAATAGGCCTGAAAACTTAAATGTTTACATAACACGAGGTCCTCAAACAGGCCTGACAACTTAAATGTTTGCATACCGCGAGGCCCTTAGACAGCCTGACAGCCTTAAATGTTTATCTAAATACGCTTCTCAAAGTACATTTTTCCTCGAAATTTTCCATACAATGTTGCAGTGAAATTGGACAATATTCTTGTCCACTGCTAGTTGAATAGGGATTATATGTTTCATCCTTCTTCTAGCCTTGGAATTCAATTTCGTCATCGTTGAAGCTACATACATTGTTTGTTGGTTCGGTGAGTTCTTCTTCTTCACTGGTCCATCGGTTGCTTGTTGTTGTTGTTGTTGTTTGGTTCACAATTCGACCTGCGCTTCTGCCTTTCATCGTTTCAGAGTAAGTTTCGATGCCATAGTTTCATTTTCTATTCCTTGTTTGTTGTTCAGTGTTTACAGTTTGCAAGTAAGAATGTTTTGTTATTTCTACTGGCATGCTCGTCATATGTTTCCAGTTCCTTCTGTGCTTCATCTCCAGTTTCTTAATCGTCGGAGATACATATGTTGTTTACTAGTTCGATAGTTATTGCTTGTTCATTGGTTCATTGGTTCGCCGGTTGCTGGTTGTGTTTGTTTGGCTCAAGCTTATGATTTGGGGCCATGGGGTTGTAGTTGGGCATTTTCGTTCTTTCTTGTTGGTTTGGTTCTTGTTGTTTTCTTTTGTTTGCTTCAGCTTTGCAGGGTTGGGATCCTATGCTGGCAGTTGTTTTTTTTTCTTCTTCGTGTATTATTATTATTATTTGGGGGATTTACGGTGTTCAAACCCTGCACCCACGAGTGGACACGCGGTTGTGTTATTTGTCGTGTCTGGCGAGGTCGAGATCTGTTCTACTATGAGATTTTGCCGGTACTTCAGTGTTGACATGATAGAAAATAGTTCCATGGAAAATAGTTCAAGAAGTGCATGTGCAATTGCAATATCCATTTTTATAAACCATGGTTTATAAGTGCAGGCTGAACTTATAAACCATGTATGGTGAAATGTGCCCATATAAAAATACATGTTCTTTATCCTCTACACAGACTAGTGTGACCACGATACAATTTGTCTTGTACTTGAGATATGATATGTACAACAAAGATACTGCAAAATTATATTTCCATGTCCGGAAGCATATTTGGGTAGTTTGCCAAGAAAAACCAAAATCTTGTGTCATGGGCACAACAGTATATGTAGAGGATAAATAGCATGTATTTCCATGGGTAGAAGCATATATGGATACTTTTCCATGGAAAACCAAAAATCTTTTAGCTATGGCCATGCAATTGCGTAATATTTTGTGGCTTTTAATATATTTTGGACAGGGATATTTTTTTTATATTTATAGTTATGGATGGGGAAGCACAAAGTTTCATGTTACTTCCTATATTTTATTCTATTCGTTGAGTCTCATTTACTGTATGAACATATTACTTGTTCTTCAATTCATACCAGCTTCCATTTATGTTCATTGTATTTTGTGCATTCACACATTCAAACAAACGGAATAGCTGGAGGAAATGATGGAGTCTTGACTGCATCCATTGAAGAGGAGATAGAAAGGTACATGCTTGTAGTATTATTTCATATTGCGTTGTTTTGTATTTCATTTATTTTCTATGTATGTGTTCACCTAGTTTATTGTATGTAGATGTTGCATACCTTCCTACATAATAACTTGTCTTCATTACATGTATTCCTGCATATTAACTTCCTTCATGTCCATTTTATTTTTCCATCATTTTTAGATTTAAACAAACAGAATGGCTGGAGAGGACGATGGACTTTTTGGCGTGAATGTAGACAAGGAGTTATAGAGGTGGATACCTATACTCTTATTGCATATTTCAATGTTCAGTATTTCATTTATTGTCTGTATATTTGTTTTGTTTGTTATGTTTCTTTGCTCATTTTTTATTTATTTATTATTATTATTATTTACCTGTATGTATATACTATGTATCTTTCTTCTTATTATCATGTGAATTGTATTATGTTTGTTGTTACATTGAAATAAATAGAACTATTTTTATTTCTTTTACATGTATGCCTTCATATTAACTTGATTTCATGTCCATTGTATATTTGACATTGCTACCTTGGAAGAAACAGGTTGGTTGGACAAGAAGATGAATTGTTCTATGCAACAACAGAGGGTTTTGTGGTACAATATTCAAAAAGGTATACCAACTATGATGGTAAATTAAATATACAAACCGGGTGGGGGCATATAATATTAGACTAGAAAATGATTACTTGGTAGCAATGGGCCTTTGTGCCCTCCCCATTTCTACTTTTTCCATTTTCTTTTATCCCTTTTGCTTTCTAATTGCTCTACTTATTGGCCTTTCCAAAAATGCCTTGGTGTGCCGGTTGGCGGACTAACGGGTTCACATTTATGGTCATGCTTCTACCTTATTCCATAATTACCTAGTTTGTCGATTGCAAGTGTCAGGCTGGCAGGTTCTGTTAGGGTCCTAACCCACACATAGGTAGAACAATATATTCAGATGTAATAAAGGTCAATATTAATAAGGCCTTTCAATAAAATAGAATAAGGAGGATGTAAGAAGACCTAATAAAACTTCCGCTTCTAGAAGGATCTTTCTCTAGATGATTCTTTTTAGTATAAATAGGATTCGAGGGTATGAGAACCCTAGCTTGGATATTATTGTAATAGAGCTCTTCTCAACTGGATTTTTCCCCCTCGAAGAGGCCCGTGAACATTGCTTTCATATTCAAAGTGCTATTTCTGTTGTTATTCTTATATCATTTCAGTGTTCTTATGGTGAATGTTCTGGTTATATTGTTGTTATTCTGCCATTACTAGCATTTTATTTTTGTTCTGAATACATTTTATCTCTGGTATATTACAAGTGGTATCAGAGAACTTTCCTCAACAGAAAGTGTGGGTTAAATTTATTTTCAGGGTAGAGACGTATTTTGGCATTTTTAAGCCACAGAGATATGTCGTTACGTGCATAAACCCATGGTTGAGGGATTCATACACGGAGGAAATACAAGTGGTACTTAAGCGCACATCTGTTGGCCACCCTTGTAACCCATGTTGGTACCCCTTCGAGTGGTAGCGCATCAGACAACACCTATGTACGAATCGACCTAGATTACCTGAAGCCCTATTTAGATAAATTGATTGGTCGCCTGACTGCTATAGTGTCACTGAGAACAACACTCGGGAAGATACTCTCTAGTACCTGGGTAGTCGAGTAGTATGGCTAAGGGTATGGTCTATCCTCCTTAGTTAGTTCCCTGAGATATTGGGTAGAGTACTACTATTGGACCCCACACTTATATCAGAGAGCTATAGCATAGGGAAAACCCTTGTCTGTAGAACCCTTGAATACCTAACCCTTGGGGACAGAAACATAAACAAATTAAAACGGACAAGATATATTTTCACGCAACTATGTCCAGGTTGCCAAGAAAATACACATTTCTTTCTAGTTAAGCATTTGGGCAGTTCCTCTTTGCAGTATTCTTCAGACCGGAGTATAACTCCGTAAAAAAAATAAGTTTGGAAATTTTTTTCACCATTATTTCAGACCTATTCCATTGGATTCATCTCTTCGCCCTTATCACATTCATCCATATCATTTTTAAGGAATTTTTTTTTTACTCTGCCTACCCCTTTTCAGTTCCCCCATCCTCATGGCCCATACTCATAGCCAAGAATTGGAATCTCGCTTCAACACCTTGCAATCTGGCCTCATTGAGACCCAACAAGCAGTGAAACAACTCAGTGCCAATGTCGCTACCATCAATACAACCATGCAGTCCTCAATGGGAAAAATCAAACAAGACCTCACCACCCAGCTTGAATCAGTCTTTTTGGAACTCTGCACCAAACTGCATATCCCTACAGATAACCCTTCCTCTTCCTCGCCCCCACATACTGAAGGTGACCATTCCTCTCATTCCCATACCTTGCAGAACCATCACTTTCAACATGACCTATTCCTTCCACGGGTGTATGTGACCAAATTTGATGTCTCGGACCCCACTGGTTGGGTAAACCCAATGGAACATTACTTCTCTTTATACAACATTACAGATAACATGGCCAAACTCTGGTATGGTGTTCTCCATCTAGATTAAAAATGTTGGCAATGGTGGCAATGGAGAAAAAATTCTCGTCAAGGGTATATTGCTTGGACACAATTTGTGGCAGAGATTTATGAATGCTTTGACACTGACACCAACCATTTGGGTCATTTGACAAAGCTAAAACAATTAGGAATAGTGGAAGACTTTATAGCTACCTTTGAGTGCCTGGATTTTAGAACAGAGGGCATGTCAGATGCCTTTTTCCGAGAGTGTTTTATCAGCGGCCTCAAGGATGAAATTTGGGCCCATGTCCTCATGGCTCGACCTGAGAGTTCGGTGGAGGCTACCAAAAAAGCTAAAGAAGCACAACAGGTTGTATATTCACAAAACTGCAAACCTTCCTTCATCCCTTGCCCTAAACTAGTAAATCCCACTACTCCCTCTACTCCACTAAAGATCCAAAAATTGACCCGGGATGAAATCGTTGAACGCCAACTCAAAGGCCTTTGTTATAACTGTGATGAAAAATATTTCCCAGGCCATGAGTGTAAAGAACAAAATCTTTTTATGGCTATCTCTGAGGAGATTTCATAAGAAGATGAAGAAACTCCTTCTATGTCTGAATCACCTGAATCCACTAACATAGCCCCTCCCTCAGACCCTCACGAAGTAGAATTAGTCATCTCCCCCAATGCCCTCACTGGCTTCTCCGCTCCTCAAACCCTCAAGCTAATCAGTTACATCAATCATCGGAAGGTCATCATTCCGGTTGATAGTGGAAACACCCATAATTTTATTCATCACCGCATTGCCCAAGAAACTCATTGCTACATCCATGCCATCAATAATTTCCAAATCATGATTGCCAATGGTGGTTCCATGAAATGTGGAGGGCGTTGTGAAAATGTGCATCTCCAAATTGGTGACTACCACCTGAAATCCAATATCTTTGTTATCGACATGGGAGGTTGTGACATTGTGTTGGGTGCAGACTGGATAACGACTTTGGGTCCCATTCTCATGGATTTTAAAGACTTAACCATGCAATTCGACCAGGAAGGCCACCAATATAAGTTCAAAGGCATCACTGCCGGTTCACCTGAGATCATTAGTTCCCATCACATGGAAAAGCTGCTCAAAATGGGTCATTCTAGTGTTATCTCCCAACTCCATGACATACAAGCACCAGAGACACCCTCCGTACCGCAAGACCTCCAAGCCATACTTTCTAAACAACAATTGGTCTTTTCCACTCCCCAAGGCATCCATCCTTCTTGTGGTGTTCATGATCATTCCATTCCCCTTGTACCAGGAATCCTTCCTCCCAATATTTGTCTGTATCATCACCCCTTTTCCCAAAAAAATGAAATTAAGAAAATGGTCCAGGAAATCCTTAATGCGGCTGTTATCTGCCCTAGTATGAGCCCCTATTCATCTCCTATGGTCATGGTCCTAAAGAAAGAAGGTTCTTGGTGAATGTGTCCTGACTTCCGTGTCCCCATTCCTGTCATTGATGACCTCCCGGATGAATTGAGTGGTGCTCAATTCTTCACTAAACTAGATCTTCGTTCGGGCTACCACCAGATACGTATGAAAGAGATAGATATTCCCAAGACTGCCTTTAGAACTCATGAGGGCCACTATTGGTTTTTGGTTATGCCCTTTGGCTTGTGTAATTCCCCCTCCACCTTCCAAAGTCTCATGAATCATGTCTTTTGTCCTTTTCTCTGCCATTTTGTCTTAGTTTTCTTTGATGATATCCTCATCTATAGCAAAACCTGGATAGACCATCTTGCTCATGTGGATCGAGTTCTCCATATAGTCTCTCAGCACCAACTTTTCCTGAAATAGTCTTAATGTGCTTTCGGCGCCTCAAAAGTAGAATACTTGGGTCATCTAGTTGGCAAAGATGGCATCAGGATGGATTCTAAAAAGATTGAAGCTATGCAAGACTTGCCTCACCCAAAGACTCTTAAGAGCTTGCATGGATTTCTAGGCTTAACAGGGTATTATCGCAAGTTTGTTAAGAATTATGGGAAGATTGCAACACCTCTCACTGCTCTCCTAAAAAAGAACTCTTTCACTTGGACTCCAGCCACTGCTCAAGATTTTCAAACCTTGAAGATGGCCATGTGCACCACTCCAGTCCTCGCCTTTCCTGATTTCACAAATACCTTTGTGTTGGAATATGATGCCTCAAGGAAAGGAATTGGTGTTGTCCTTATGCAAGAGGGTCGAACTTTGGCCTTTACCAGTAAGAAACTATCTAAAAGAAATCTGGGCAAATCCATCTATGAAAAGGAAATGTTGGCTATTCTGCATGCCATGGATCTGTGGTGTCCTTATCTATTGGGGCAACGATTCCAAATTAAGACAGACCATCAAAACCTCAAGTATTTTTTGGAGCAATGCATTTCCTCCCCAGAACAACAAAAATGGGTGACTAAACTCTTTGGATATGATTATGAGATCATTTATAAGAAAGGAAAAGACAATGTGGTTGCAGATCCACTTTCCTGAAAATATGAAGATGAAGGATCCCTTTTTTCTCTTTCATTGATTGTACCAGATTGGCTCCAATCCGTTTTCCAGGAATGGCTACAAGATCCCAAAAATTCACAGTTGATCCAGAAATTGCAGTCCAATGCTCCAGCTTCCCCAGGGTACTCTTGGCTCCATGAGGAACTTCGATACAAAGGTTGTTTATATTTAAGTAAACAATCAAAGCTTAAATCCACGGTACTTTATGAGCTTCATGCTACACCCACAGCAGGGCACTCCAGGTTCACCAAAACCTATGATAGGGTCAAACGTTCCTTTTTCTGGGATGGTATGAAACATGACATTCATAATTTTTTAGATGAATGTGACATGTGTCAATGAAACAAGGGAGAAACAGTCAAATCGTCGGGCACACTACAACCACTCCTGATTCCACATGCTATTCGGAAGGATATCTCTATGGATTTTATTACCGGCTTACCCAAATCAGGAAATAAATTTGTCATCATGGTGGTTGTTGATCGCCTTTCCAAGTATGCTCATTTCTGCGCCCTTCAACACCCATTTACAACATTCGCAGTTTCTCAAATATTCATGGATCGGGTCTTCAAGTTTCATGGCATGACGCACTCTATTATTTCCGATCACGACCCAACTTTCACAAGTAATTTTTGGATATAATTGTTCAAGATACAAGGCACATAATTGCATCTTAGCACAGCTTATCATCCCTATACTAATGGCCAAACGAAATTTGTCAACAAGTGTTTTGAAACATATTTGAGGTGTTTTACCTCGAAAAGTAAAATCAGTGGGCTCAATGGTTACCCCTAGCTGAATACAACTACATGCATGACTCATTTTGAAGTGGTATATGGATAGAAGCCACCTTCAGTTGTCTCATACTTATTGGGTGCCTCGAAGGTCCAGGCAGTTGACCTAACACTTACAGCTCAAGAGGGTATTCTCCGTACCCTCAAAGAGAATTTGGTCATGGCACATAATCACATGAAGAAACAAGCAGATCAAGGTTGCTCTGAACGCCAATTTACAGAAGGGGATTAGGTGTTTCTTCGACTGCAACCTTACAAGCAAACTTCCCTCAAGGTGGAGCATTGTCAGAAGCTAGCACCCAAATTTTATGGTCCTTATACCATGCTCAAGAATGTGGGACAAGTCACCTATCAGTTAGCTTTTCCCAACCATTCGAAGCTACATTATGTTTTTCATGTTTCATGCTTAAAGAAGGTGATTGGAGCTAAGTGCCAAATTCAAACCAACCTTCCAAAGTTAGCTAATGAAGGATCCATTTGGCTACAACCAGAAGAAATTTTGGACCAGCGTGAGGGTCTCCTATGTCAAAGAACCATCAAGGAAGTGTTAGTCCAATGGAAAGATACAACTCCAACAGACGCCACTTGGGAACCAGCTACCATTCTGCAACAATTTCCTCATCTCAAGCTTGAGGACACGGTTGTTTTTAAGGGGGCGGACATGTTAGGGTCCTAACCTGCACATAGGTAGAACAATATATTCAGATGTAATAAAGGTCAATATTAATAAGGCCTTTCAATAAAATAGAATAAGGCAGATGTAAGAAGACCTAATGGAATCTTTCATTTCTAGAAGGATCTTCCTCTAGATGCTTCTTTTTAGTATAAATAGGAGTCGATGGTATGAGAACCCTAGCTTGGATATTATTGTAATATTTCTCTTCTCAACTAGAGGTTTCCCCCTTGAAGAGGCCTGTGAACATTGCTTTCAGATTCAAAGTGCTATTTATGTTGTTACTCTTATATCATTTCAATATTATTGTGGTGAATGTTTTGGTTATATTGTTGTTATTCTGCCATTACTAGCATTTTATTTTTGTTCTGTATACATTTTATATCTGGTATATTATAGGTTCAATATTTCTCCCCTCGCTTCTGGGGGTCTGCGATATATACATTGGTCGTCATGCACCGCCATTACACATTTTTCTAGTCAAAAAAATCAGAGGCATACAATTTTACCCTCGGGTCCTCATGTTTCCTGAGTATATCCCTTTACACTGTATTTCATATTACATCTCCTTCCACCCTCCATGTGACATTAAGACCTATTATGGACAGTATACAATCCATATTTTTGTTTAGTCCTTCTGATGTTCATCTACACATGATTGCATCAGAAAAAGTTGTACTAGTGACATGGACATGAGCAGTCTATCATCCTAGACATCAACAGACCGACAAGGCCAAAGGTAAAGATGCATACATTATGTTCCTAGTATGTTTACCAAACAAATATCCTCGGCTATTTATTCATCTATGGCATGGAAAATATGTTGATGTCATCTGCAATACATGGTTTGGAGTTCACAAGAAGTATCAAAAAGTACAAGCGAAATGTCAAATATAGCGCAAGTTCCGTAGACTAAGAGTTGTGGTTGCAAACATATGGATCTATAGTTCATCGAAGCTATGATTCTACTTGTATATTTATGACAATGGAAAAAGAATACAAAAAAATAATGCACACTACCATTCACTTTAGTTTTCCTCTTCAAAACGTGTTACTAGGTCTAGACTTGTAACACCTAAAGTATTATCAATAGAGGGCTTGAACAACTGCCAAACTGGACAAGTGTTCATTGGGGACATAATGGTCGTCTATAGCACCTACTTGGAAAAGGAAAACAAAAATAGATCCATTATGCGTGCTAACATGACAGACAAGGAGGCCATGATGATAGCCACACTTACTATTCCTATATAACTTGTCGATAAACATGCAGAAAAGATATTGTTGGGTAATGGGATATCCATTACAAATCATAATATATTTCCCAAGACAGTATATGACTGTGGTGATTTTTATCGGAGTATTATGGGAAAAATAACCATTGTTTGTTCATAATATTGTTTCGTCCCGAATGCAACTATCAGCCAACTTGCATAGAGCAATGATATTTACCCAACCGGAACCATTGGCGCAGCTGTCACACTGGAGAGAAAACTTGGCTCACAAAACATTCTCCATATAAAAGATGGAGAGTCGGACAACGACAAGTAAATAGTACCATTTTCCATATCCAGTTTTGTTCTTTAATTTTGCATGTGCATGTATCTCGGGTAAGTTACACAAATATTGCATTGTTCCATGTTGCAGTTGCAATTGTTCGATACCTATTCAAATTTGTTTTCGTTACTGGAACAACAATTGCATAAAGGGTAGTTTCCACTTATACTCTTCAAAAATATAACAAAGAAAAGGGATGTTAGATAAAGGATCTTTCACACAACCCAAGAAACATTTGTAACAGAGTTGCGAGCAGACATAGTATATGATCTAAATAAATTAACTAGCTCTACAACTGTTGTGCGTATACATCTACAGAATCATCCTCCCTTTGGTTATACAAATAGCCTTCACATAATTTTTGTGGCTTGTTTTATTTTTTATTTTTCTTTGAAGAGGGGGGGTGGAGTTGTGTATTATATTTTTCAATGTATTAATTCATATGCTTGTGTTTCTAGGTTGAAGGTGTTTTGGTTGCAGTGAATGCGTACTCGACCCCCTTTGAGCCAATGTGTGAGAAATGAAACTCTCCTGCTTTTTCTTCCGCATTGATAAGTGGTGAAACGATTGATTGTCTTCGATGAAGTGAAAAATGTCCATATATATATAGACATTGCCTCAATGTTTTCATCTGAACCATGGGCAATACAACAATGCATTGTACAATTAGGCAACCTCTGTTACAAGATGTGATTCCTAGGTTAGCAGAATTTTAGTATGAAGCATACCTACAGAAAAAGGCAAGTAGTGTCTACATGCTGCGTGACTTTTGGACACACAACAAATTTACATTAAATGAGGACAATACAATATTCCATATTGGCTGAAGAAAAAAAAAAAAACATATCAAGCTTTGGTAGGAAACGAAAATATCTCGTGTGTCTCTCTAATATTTCTTCAACACCCAAATGAATGTTCGTCGAACTCAAGTACTTGAGAATCTAATTACAAATGCAATAGATGTTATTATTTTGATGTTTTCTTGAATTTCCCAGTAAGAATTTTGCAGTGTGTCTCTGCAATTTTCTTCAACACCCAGATACTTGGTTCTTGGTTGTATGCTTCGTTTGTCAGTATGTATATCGTGGAACTCCGAGTTTTATTTGAAGGACATGGAACAATAGAATTGCAATTTTTTAGTCAGCTAGCCCGCAAGTCCGCCTGCCAATTTGTATAGCGCTATGATGCAAATGTAGTATGTGGCTTGTTTTAGCACTTTTCCTTGATCAATGAACTTGGTAAAATTAATCTCTTGGAATAATTTCAAATAAATGAATATATATTGTGCGAAGTCCAATGGTGCTATCATATCAACAAGATGCCCTTAAAATTCAAATTGGTCGTTGTTATACTTGCGGTGATAGAATTTAAAAGAACTTTTTTTTGTTTCCTTCATTTTTTTTAAATAAGAGATTTAACATCCTTTAATAATTTTATGTAATTAAATTGTGCAATATGAATATTTAATATTAATAATTTAGTATTTGAAAATAATGTTTTTAGATAATGTTAGATAGTTGATAGGGATGACCATCCATAAACAATCGCAATCTTGAGCCCACCAATCCTGGATTGCTTCTATCAATTTGTATATCACGAAACTCCGAGGGTTGTTTGGAGGACACAGAACAATAGAGTGCAACGTTGACCCAACCAACCCGCAAGTTCTCCTTTCAATTTGTATATCGCAGAACACTGGGTGCTATTTGTAGGACATAGAAAAATAGAGGCCCAATTTTGAGTCCGTTAGCCCGAGAACCCGCGATTCAAAAAGTGGCTAAGTATGGAATGAAGGATCCGTGCATGCTCTATAAAATCTCATGTCCATACTTTATAAAAGTACATATTTAGTATGTATTACTCGTTTCTCAGAAAATTTCTGGTTGCAAAAGTTGGCAGATACACGTGTCCATATTTCCACTAACTTTTATATTACCAACCCAACTAACCGCTTCCCCGTTTCATATTGTACAAACTTTTTGGATCGCGAGTTTCCGAATAGGCAGGTTTTTCTTTTAAATAAGACATTTAACATCCTTTAATAATTTTATGTAATTAAATTGTACAATATCAATATTTAATATTAATAATTTAGTGTTGAAAATAATGTTTTTAGATAATGTTAGATAGTTGATAGGGATCACCATCCGTAAAAAATCACAATTTTGAACCCGCTAGCACTAGAGTCCGTTTGTCAATTTGTATATCGCAGAACTCTGGGTTCTTTTTCTAGGACACGAAACAATAGAGGCCCAATTTTGAGCCTGCCAACCTGAGAACTCGTGATCCAAAAACTGGCTAAGTATGGAATGCGGGATCCGTACATGCTCTATAAAATCTCATGTAAAGTACATATTTAGTATGTATTACTCGTTTTTCGAAAAATTTCTAGGTGCGGAAGTTGGCGGATTCACCTCTTCAGATTTCACTTACTTTTATATCACCAACCTGATTGACCACTTCCCCCTTTCATATTGTACAATTTTTTTGGCTCACGGGTTTTTGAATAGGCGGGTTACCAGATAGGCGGGTTCAACATTGTGTTTCCATTGTTTTGTCACCTGCAAACAACACCCAGACTTCCGCGATCTACACGTTAGCAAACAAATTGAAATAAAAGAATATATACTATGCAAAGTCTAACGGAACAATCATATGAATGAGAGGACATTAAAATTAAAATTCTTCGTTGTTATACTTGTGATGAAGCTAACAATACAAAAAAATTACATAAACATCCAAAAATTGATTTTCTTGTAACTTTTCAACGCTTATCTGATACAAACAGATCCTGGAAACTATAAACATCGCTCGTTGTATATATTCCTTGATTGAATAACCTATTAACATGTTTAATTCACTCCATAGTTACTGTTAATACCATCAATGGTGCTTTATTACAATAATTCCCGCTTCTGAAAATTTCCATTCGCTTTCTCTTTTGGCCTATCCTTTCCCTTTCTTTACTTACTCATTTTTCGGAAAATGTCTAGGTGTGGATTTGGAGGATTCACATCTTCACATTTCCATTGTTACTTTTATATCACCATCCCTACCAAACGCTTCCCCATTTCATATTGAACAATTTTTTTGAATCACGGGTTCCCGCATAGGCGGGCTCAACATTGTGTTTCCATTGTTTCGTCGCCTGCAAATAGCACCCGGACTTCCACGATTTACAAATTAGCAAACAAATTTCCCTCTCCACATTGCACTTCCGTTGTTCCCCTACACACAACAACACCCGAAATTCCACGATACACAAATTCATGGCCAAAATCTGTCACTGAGATACAATTTGACCATCGGCTCCTCACGTCTCCTGGGTATATCTTGTGACCCTTTTTTTTGTAACCCTCCCGACCGCTTTCCATACTTGCGCATTTCTTGGAATCTATTTCACAGGTTGGCAGGTGGACGAAATGTACAATGCTTGGTCGCTCTTTGCCATCACCCCTGCATTCATACTTCTTTCCAGATATGCAATTATTAAGCTTTAATGATAGTAGTTCATCATGCAGGAACTGTTAATATTGTCATTAATGTGCAGAAGGATGGAGAAGATTTGTCATTACTATGAATTAAACCAAGATTTGCGAGGAAGAGTTTTATCCTTTTCAAGCATTCATTTCAAACATGATGCAATCTCTTTTGTGCGTCAGTCGGTTGGCGCCTTTAAGAAATATCTAATTATTAATCACTCTTCATTGTCACTACCACCTTCACACTTTTTTATAAATATGCAATTAGTGAGATTTAATGGTAACAACGCATTACCCACGAACCCTGGAGATTGTCATTGATCAGCGAAAGGCTCAAGGAGATATTCCATTGATACGCATTAAACCAGGATTTGTGGAGGGTTATATTATCCCTCCCAAATTTTGATTTCAAACATCTTCTGGAGAAAACGAAATTCTCGTTTACTTGTGCCATTAGTTCTGTCCAGATACAGTAAACACCTTCGGGAATGATGGCCAGAGGTTCCAGTATTCCAAGGCATATTCTTACTACTTATCTACCTTCACCCAGGAGAAACAAAGGAGATGGTCCCTTGGTACACCGAGAGACATATCTCAAGCCAAACAATTACATGGAAACCCTGCCTCCTCAGAGAACCTGCCCAATTGCATTGATGGCTGGTGTAGAGGTTGATGCCATGGATTTTGATCCAAAAGAAGATGATCTGATGGATGATGATGCGACAATGGATGATGGCAATGTAGATATTGTTCCCACTCCCATGCCCAAATTGAAATCAACCATAACAGGTGAAACTTCCCAGCTTAGTGACGACGGTCCCGACAACACCAAGAGAAGGAGTTTCATAAAAGAAACCGGCACTGGATGCAATATCCTCTTTGCAGCTCGAAAGTAGGATTTTTAGAGGTCCAAATTAGTCTGTTCTGGGTAGAATACTTTCACTTTAAGGAAATGATATTCTTATGCTCCCAGAGATACATTTCAAGCCAAAAACCTATTCAATTGTGTGGCTACTATCCTATTCTCTGGATATATAATTAACATCTTTGGGAATGAGGACCAGAACCCCCACTGGTGCAAGGCATATTTCTACTAGTCATCTCCTTCCACCGAGAATGCACTAATTTGGGCCTTTGGAAGTGCACGTGCAACCTGTGTCCCTGAAGTTTTTCTACTGTGGAGAGGTGGTTTCTTGGTGTGTCCTAACTTTCAGTTAAGGGCTATTCCATTTTCCCTAGAATGTTTTTCGTCTTCTTCCTCATGGGAATCTTCTGACAACTATCAATTTTACCACATGATGATCCATTGAAGAGAAAAATGAAACAATTTCCTAAAAAAAGAGGCATGGTAATCAATTTTGTATGCATGTTTAAGAGCATCTTGATGGCTCATGCATGTTGCATATCTCATGCCTGTGTTTGTGGTAGATACGTTCAATGTTTTGGCCCAAAGAACTGGGTCCAATTTCTAAGGATAGATGTACAGTGCTCAGTGTTCTTTTTTTTTTCTTAAATGAATTTTCTATTAAAAAACTTAGTTCTGTCCAGATATAGTAAACACCTTCGGGAATGATGGCCAGAGGTTCCATTATTCCAAGGCATATTCTTACTACTTATCTACCTCCACCCAAGAGAAACAAAGGAGATGGTCCCTTCGTACACTGAGAGACATATCTCAAGCCAAACAATTACATGGAAGCCATGCCTCCTCAGAGAACCTGCCCAATTGCATTGATGGCTGGTGTAGAGGTTAATGCCATGGATTTCGAGCCGAAAGAAGATGATCTGATGGATGATGATGCGACAATGGATGATGGAAATGTAGAGATTGTTCCCACTCCCATGACCAAATTGAAATCAACCATAACAGGCGAAACTTCCCAGCTTAGTGACGACGGTCCCGACAACACCAAGAGAAGGAGTTTCATAAAAGAAACCGGCGCTGGATGCAATATCCTCTTTGCAGCTCGAAAGTAGGATTTTTAGAGGTCCAAATTAGTCTGTTCTGGGTAGAATAATTTCACTTTAACGAAATGATATTCTTATGCTCCCAGAGATACATTTCAAGCCAAAAACCTATTCAATTGTGTGGCTACTATCCTATTCTGTGGATATATAATTAACATCTTTGGGAATGAGGACCAGAACCCCCATTGGTGCAAGGCATATTTCTACTAGTCATCTCCTTCCACCGAGAATGCACTAATTTGGGCCTTTGGAAGTGCATGTGCAACCTGTGTCCCTGAAGTTTTTCTACTGTGGAGAGGTGGTTTCTTGGTGTGTCCTAACTTTCAGTTAAGGGCTATTCCATTTTCCCTAGAATGTTTTTCGTCTTCTTCCTCATGGGAATCTTCTGACAACTATCAATTTTACCACATGATGATCCATTGAAGAGAAAAATGCAACAATTTCCTAAAAAAAGAGGCATGGTAATCAATTTTGTATGCATGTTTAAGAGCATCTCGATGGCTCATGCATGTTGCATATCTCGTGCCTGTGTTTGTGGTAGATACGTTCAATTTTTTGGCCCAAAGAACTGGGTCCAATTTCTAAGGATAGATGTACAGTGCTCAGTTTTCTTTTTTTTTTCTTAAATGAATTTTCTATTAAAAAACTTAGTTCTGTCCAGATATAGTAAACACCTCCGGGAATGATGGCCAGAGGTTCCAGTATTCCAAGGCATATTCTTACTACTTATCTACCTCCACCCAGGAGAAACAAAGGAGATGGTCCCTTGGTACACCGAGAGACATATCTCAAGCCAAACAATTACATGGAAGCCCTGCCTCCTCAGAGAACCTGCCCAATTGCATTGATGGCTGGTGTAGAGGTTGATGCCATGGATTTCGAGCCGAAAGAAGATGATCTGATGGATGATGATGCGACAATTGATGATGGCAATGTAGATATTGTTCCCACTCCCATGCCCAAATTGAAATCAACCATAACAGGCGAAACTTCCCAGCTTAGTGACGACGGTCCCGACAACACCAAGAGAAGGAGTTTCATAAAAGAAATCGGCGTTGGATGCAATATCCTCTTTGCAGCTCGAAAGTAGGATTTTTAGAGGTCCAAATTAGTCTGTTCTGGGTAGAATAATTTCACTTTAAGGAAATGATATTCTTATGCTCCCAGAGATACATTTCAAGCCAAAAACCTATTCAATTGTGTGGCTACTATCCTATTCTCTAGATATATAATTAACATCTTTGGGAATGAGGACCAGAACCCCCATTGGTGCAAGGCATATTTCTACTAGTCATCTCCTTCCACCGAGAATGCACTAATTTGGGCCTTTGGAAGTGCACGTGCAACCTGTGTCCCTGAAGTTTTTCTACTGTGGAGAGGTGGTTTCTTGGTGTGTCCTAACTTTCAGTTAAGGGCTATTCCATTTTCCCTAGAATGTTTTTCGTCTTCTTCCTCATGGGAATCTTCTGACAAATATCAATTTTACCACATGATGATCCATTGAAGAGAAAAATGCAACAATTTCCTAAAAAAAGAGGCATGGTAATCAATTTTGTATGCATGTTTAAGAGCATCTCGATGGCTCATGCATGTTGCATATCTTGTGCCTGTGTTTGTGGTAGATGCGTTCAATGTTTTGGCCCAAAGAACTGGGTCCAATTTCTAAGGATAGATGTACAGTGCTCAGTGTTCTTTTTTTTTTCTTAAATGAATTTTCTATTAAAAAACAATTCCTCTGCGTCTTGGTTGCTTCTTCTTTTTTGTATTTAACGCCTCTTCTCATTGGAATGGTTAGTTAGTCTCATATTTCTTCGATATTTTATTTTCTTAGGTAATTTTTTCTAAAATGGAACATCTAACAATTATATGACAATGTATTATGTCGATCCATCAGGATTTTATGCAAACAAAAAATGAATTACACAAAGTTTCAAACCAACATTCAATTCTATTTGTAATGCAGATAGAACATAGCAATACCAAATCTCAATGTTGCAGCAAGATCGTCATTCTTGTTTCTAGACATGTAATTATTAATCTTTAATTATAAAAACCCATAATGCAAGAAGTTTAATACTTAACTTAATATGTTGGAGTCATGGAAGAATGTATCAAGAACACACTTACACCCACAAGTTGCAACAAAATCTAATCTTCAACAAAGCATTTGCTGACAATTACTAGAGAATGATGGTTTTGCAACAATGGGACTTGTTTGAAACCAATTCGCACTTATGAAAATTGCCCTCTACCTTTCTGTTTTACCACTCTTTTATTCCCTATAGTTTCTCTTTCTGGTTACTTAATCATTTTTTTCTGAAAATACCTAGTTGCGCAGGTTGACAAATTCACGCGTTTCGACCAAGCGCTTCCCGTTTGTCTAAATTGCACTTTCCATTGTTCCATGATCTGCAAATATCACTCTGGATTCTACAATATGCAGATTTACTTATGGACTCCCACATCATCCCCTCCTCCGTGTTACACAGTTTTCACCATTATGTTCCGATATACACAATTTGACACTCGGGGCCTTACGACTCCTCAGGAATCCATCACCCTATTTTGAAGCCCATCTGACTGCTTTCCACACTTGAAAATTTCTTGACATCTCTTTGGCAGATCATCGAGTTCATGGGTTCAGGAAATTTCAAATTTCTAGATGTTGTTTTCTGTGCCCGCTACCTTCATATTTCTTTCCAAGTATATGCAATATGTATACAACTTATCCAACAACACACAAAAAATATCTTGGAAAGAAATGGAATATCTATTGTAGATTTGAATATATTGGACCTTCTTTTCTGTCTTCTATACTTGACCAAATTGTTGCTTATTTTTCCCCTCTACTCTCTCCTTCTCTTTACTTAGTTGTTTTTCTGAAAATTTGACTCCGAACAACCAATAGACATTCAATGCCTAGGCACTTTTTAGATCATGAATTTTCAGACACCCGAGCTCTATATTGAACTTCCATTGTTCTGTCGCCTGCAAACAGTACCCAGACCTCCACCACGAATTTCAAAATATCCTGACAAGGGTTCCCTCATGTACAACTCACTCATTCCATACTTGGCCACTTTTTGGATCACGGGTTCTCGGGCTGGCGGGCTCAAAATTGGGCCTCTATTGTTTTTTGTCCTACAAGTAGCACCCAGAGTTCCACGATATACAAATTGACATGCGGACTTGCACGTTGGCTGGCTCAACATTGTACTTCTATTGTTTTATGTCCTCCAAACAAAACTTGGAGTTCCGTGATACACAAATTAACAGACGAACTCCAGGGTTGTAGGGCTCAATATTATGATTGATTATGAATGGAAAACTACTAAAACGAGCCACAATCCAACCAACCAGTAGCCATTCAATGCCTAAGAGCTTTTTAGATCATGAATTCCGAGACACCTGGGCTCTATATTGAAATTCCATTTTTTTGTCGCCTGCAAACAACACATGGACCTCTACCACGGGTTTCAAAATAGGCTGACAAGGGTTCCCTCATGTACAACTCCCTCATTCCATACTTGGACACTTTTTGGATTGCGGGTTCTCCGACTGGTGGGATCAAAATTGGGCCTCTATTGTTTTGTGTCCTACAAGTAGCACCCAGAGTTCCGCAATATACAAATTGACAGGTGGACTTGCATGGTGACTGGATCAACATTGCACTTCTATTGTTTTATGTCCTTCAAACAACACTCAAAGTTCCACAATATACATATTGATAGACAGACTCTAGGGCTGGCAGGCTCAAGATTGTGATTTTTACGAATGGAAAAATGATAAAACGAGACAGATTCTACATTTGCATCACAAGGGTTATATTAAAGGGAAAAGCATGTCCTCTATAGTTATGTGTCCTACAAACAACACCTATAGCTCCACACTATACAAATTGATAAGCAGAGTTACAGGTTGGCTGGATCAGAAGATGCAATTCTAGTGTTTTGTGTCCTACAAACAACACTAGGAGTTCCGCGATATACAAATTGACAGACAAAGCATACAACCAAGAACCAAGTAAACTCATGGATCGTATTCCTAGTCATTGTTTTCTATGCCCACCACCTTTGCACTTCCTTCCAAGTATATATCATGGAAGGAAATGGGATATCTATTACAAATGTGAATATATTAGCCCTTCTTTTCCATATTCTATGCTTAGCATAATATCCATTTCTCTTTTCCCTGAACTTTATCTTTCTCATCACTTATTCATTTTTTCGAAAATTTCTAGCTGCGTGGGTAGGTGGACTTGCGGGTTCACGTTTGCACTCGTGCTCTTATATCGCGACATCGACCGACCACTTCCCCATTCCATACCTAGTCACTTCTCCGACCGTGGATTCCATATAGGCGGGCTCTAGATTGGACTTCTATTGTTCCATGACTTGTGAACAATACTGTGACTTCCACTATATACAAATTTATAATCGGACTCAGATCATATCATCTTTCGTATTACAGTCTACCTATCATGCCCTCTTCCATGGTACACATTTTCCACTGAAATCTTTTGAGACATACAATTTGACCATCAGTTCATCACATCTTCTGTGGAACTATTGTCACCCCATTTTGAACCTCGTCTGTCCACTTTCCATACTTCGCCATTTCTTTGAATTTATTTCTTATATCGTCGGCTTGGTGGGTTCAAGAAATATCCAATTCCTAATCGTTGTTTCCTGTGCTCGCTCCCTTTTTTAATTAGAAACTACCAATTATATATAAGATCTTATTTCTAAGTATGCAATGAGAAAGTGTTAATGCTAAACCAAGATTTGAGGAAATTTCCCATTATACGCATAAAACCAAAATTTTTGGATAGTTATATTATCCCTTCCCACTATTAATTTCAAACATCATGGAATGTCATTTGCGCATTGTCGGGTTGGTCTGTTCACTAAATATTCAATCCTCGATTTTGAAAATGAGTTCGACTGACTGTTTCCCTATTACATACTTAGCCACTTTCCCAGAATTCCGCAAATATAGAAACCGGTCGCTAAACTGCCCCATCATGCTCTCTTCCATTTTACATGTTTTGCATTCAAAAATTCTGATTCATAAAATTTGACTGTGGGACACTCGCCTCTCTTGAGTATCCCCTGTAACCCTTTTTTGAATCTCGTCTGACTTCTTTTCAGACCTTGTCATTCGTTCCTTTCTCTCCCTCATCTCCGTGACCTTGGGAATTTTCTATAATAAGAAAATGTTTATATATATATAGTACATTTTTCATTGAAAACTTCTGAGACATACAATTTGACCGTTGGGTCCTCACGTCTCCCGTGGAACTATTTTCACCTTATTTTGAACCATGTCCATCCGCTTTCCATACTTCGCCATTTCTTCGAATTTCTTCCACAGATCGTCAGGTTGGCGGGTTCAAGAAATATTAAATTCCTAATCGTTGTTTCCTGTGCCCACGCCCTTTTTCAATTAGAAATTACCAATTATATATAATATCTTATTTCTAAGTATGTAATTAACAAGCATTAATGCTAAACCAGGATTTGAGGAAATCTCCCATTAATACGCATAAAACCATAATTTTCGGATGGTTATATTATCCCTTCTGATTGTTAATTTCAAACATCATGGAATGTCAGTTACGAGTCATCGGGTTGGTCTATTCACAAAATATTCAATCTTCGATTCCGAAAATGAGTCCGACTGACCATTTCCCTATTTCATACTTAGCCACTTTCTCGAAAATATTCAAATACAAGCCGACTGCTGAACTGCCCCATCGTGCTCTCTTCGTTTTACACCTTTTGGATTCAAAAATTTGGATACATAAAATTTGACTGTGGGATGCGCTTCTCCTGAGTATCCTCTGTAACCCTATTTTGAATCTTATCCGACTGCTTTTCAAACTTTTCCATTCATTCCTTGTTCTGCCCCGTCTCCGTGACCTTCACACTTGTCTATAATATTTTTTTCTTTTTAATATATATATATATATATATATATATAGAGAGAGAGAGAGAGAGAGAGAGAGAGATAGATAGATAGATAGATAGATAGATAGATAGATAGATATTGTTTCTAAGTATGCAATTACTGACATTTAATTATAATAGCTCATCGTCCGAGAACCGTATAGATTTTCATTGATGGGTGAAAGGCTCGAGGAGATATCCTATTAATATGCATTAAAACAAGATTTGTGGGGGGTTATATTATCCCTTCCAAGTGTTGACTTCAAGATCATGAAATGTCGTTCGCACGTCGTTGACTTGGTATGTTCACGAAACCTCCAATACTTAATTTCTCATCATCGTACCTGCCACCTTTGCACTTCTAAATATGTAATAAGTAATCTTTACTGCTAACAGTTCATCATGCACAACCCATACAGAGTGTCATTAATCTGTGAAACACTCAAGGATATTTCCCATTCATAATCATTTAACCAAGATTTCACAGAGATTTATATTATCGGCTCCAATTGTTCATTTCAACCATCGTATGGAGCAAACCAACATTCTCATAAACCTATGGCATCAACTCAAAAGAAGTTTTGTGGAGATACAATGAACATCTTCGGGCACAAGGACCAAAACTTCTAGTGGTCCAGGGCATATTCTTATTACTCAACCCCTGCCTTCCAGAATGAAGTAATTTGGACCTCCTCTAGGATTGCTAATGCAGGTTGTGTCCCTTAAGTTTTTTACTATAAGGAGCTGGTCTCTTGGTGCGCCGATAAATTTATTTCAGACAAATTAATTATTCCACTGCAGGACTGCTCTTTTTTTTCTTTGTCACCTCGGGTCTTCCACCAGATGTTAAGATTGTCGTAGCCAACATTGACGTTCAGAGGAGAAGATTCCAAATAGTTCCTAGAAAATCATAGTAACGGGTTGGAACTCTTACCCAATTTATTGGAAGACCCGATTGTAGTTCCTGAAGATATCACAAGCTTGCATGTTAGTTCATTTAGAAATCCATTCCGCGAAATTGCCTGGTTGTTTACAAGAATAATGGGACAAGAGTCTACAACAACTATTTCTCGGATGGCTCTTTATATTTTGTATTTCACATTCAAGGAACAAGCCATTTTTTATTTGGGCAAGTTGATTTCCCATGAAATCTATTCCCAATTGTCAAGCTTCAGAAGCGAAAAGAAATTTTATATGTCATCCTACTTATTTTTTGCGAAAACACATTGCTTCTAGTTTCCATAACTATCTCTTTCCAAGAATGTCAACTTGGAATTCAACCCAGTAACGTTCTGGTACCAGGCCTTGTGGAAGCACAAGGATTCCCACTTTTTTTATGATTTTTTTAATGGCTTCATGTGTATTTACAAAGTTTTTTTGTTAAGCGAAGATGCTCCCCGCATATATGAACATGAAACTAGTTTTTTGGACACGAAGGGGACACTTGAACATTTGGATAATTACATTGTGATAAGGATTTTTGGCTCCAGGGAAAAACTTGCTCTCCTTCCATGTCACATTACGAACAAAATGTTTGTTGCAGAAGTAGCACAACAATACAACTACTGGTTTCATCTATTCCAAGAGAATAAAATAAATTAGTTCATTCCTCTGCCTTGTAAATTCAAGGACTTCGTGTTGAAGAACGTCAACAAAATTGACAAATTTGTAGCGCATTCTAGCAACTTCAAACTCAGATATGTTGAAAGCCTAACAGGGTTCGACCCCAATAAAAAATTTCGACAACATTTACAAATACTTGGCTTTGGCGATTGGTTTTTCAAAAAACACCTGTTCGAAAATAGAGACACTGGTGACAACGCTCTTGCTTTTGATGTCAACAACCTAGACACACTACAAAGCAACACTAAATTGTACGTGCAACATGGGAAAGGCCCCGGTGACAATATTTTTCAATCAGTGAATAACACTCCAAAAAGTAAGACATCCCAGAGCATCATTCCAAGGACCCATCACAACAACAAAGCAACTCATATATCTTCAAAGGAGGAGGATATAATGACCCTCCTCACTCTAAAATGCATAGTTCTCACAAGCTTCCAGTAGACAAGAAGAGAAAAAAAATTTGGGACGAGCGAAAGAGCCCGAAATTCAGAGTGAGAACATGGAACTTGAGCTTGATATGGATATCGTACTCTTCTACCTTGATCATCCTATAGACGCCATCCAACATAATCGTCCAATGGACATATCTAATACCAATTTTTTTTACAAAGATGAATCCTTCATGTTCCAGAGAGATGTTTTTGACAGCCAGTCCAAAAAATTGATTATTGAAAAAAATAAATAAGAAAGGAAAATCTTGTTCAGAGGTTAACCTTGGGAACATGTGGTCATCCCAAATCTGTCAACTTCACATAGTGAGCGAAGATGCACTTCATTATTCCATTGGAGGTATCGAGGCCGAGAATTCCAGACGCAAGGACTGAGTTAAGGAATTGGAATAGGCTTTGATTCCTATGCCATTTATTGCCAATCCTTTGGCAATAGCCATGCCTGCCACCCCTGCAACCAAATTAAAAGGATCATCTAGCCTCCTCACATCCTGTAGAGGATATGTGGAGAATAATATCAAGAAAATAATGGAACTGATTATTGAGGCATGGGAAACATCACAAACCATGACTTCCCTTGAAACCAGGTCACATAGTTTGCTCAAACATTTCTAAGTGGAGTTCGAAGATGAATAACATTTCTATTTAAACATGGTCCTTCCTTTTGGCCACATTTTCAACAATATGATAGAAACAATAAGAAGACAACAAGATCCTCCATCCAAAAATCGGATCGGTAAATTAAATGCATGGTGAAAAGAAAAAGTGAAGAACCTACATCTCATTGTTCAGTCATGTGAAAAGGCCATATCAAAGAAAGAAAAATTATTCACAAGTCTATCCAGAATAAACTTATCCATAAGGACCAATGACTTCCAATACCCCAACTTAATCGTCAACTCCTTGCCCTTAACTAGGAAAGAATTTGATAAACAGGTTGATATGTTTAAGGCATTGTCTTTGGAAATTTTTTACAACATCCTTGAATATGTTCAAGATCACATCGACGACTGGGTAGTAGACTATTCAATACAGAGTAAGGAAATTGATCAGGCTCTAGGTAATATTTCTATCGACTTCAGGGAATTATAAAATGAACTTTTTAACATAAAAGTTTGGAATGAGATCAACATTGCCCCAATGAGAAGCTACATTGAAGAATGGCTCGAAAGGGAATTGAAGCAGGTTGCTGATGAAAGGCAACGGGAAGTTTCCACGATTCCATTTTTTGTCGACGATATCAATGAAAAGGCATCCATGAGAAAATAGAAAAAGGGGTCATATGTACCATCACTGTAAGTCTACTTATCACATCCTACTTTGTTTATCAACCCATTTATTCCACTTTTTTAAACATAAATGTCTAGCCAAAGACTGATACCTTTGAAAAAACAAAATCCAGGTATTGCACTCTACCATCGCCCACTTCTTCTTTGTACAATCCTATTTATTTTACATATTTCTCTTATGGTCCACGAGAGCCCCAATCCCAGTCTATATGACAAACACATTGAAATTTCCAGGAATATGTAACATACTTTTATTTTTTGATATATTTCAAATAAAACTATTTTTTTTATCTCCTTTTATATTTATGTCCTCATACATTTTTATCTTTCATGAATCTATATGAAAAATGCAGTTAAATTTCCATGAACTTGTAAATTATTTAGTATATTTCAAACTACACTGCTTTTTTATCTCCTTTCATTTTTGTGTCCTCATAAAAAAATTTCTTCCACTATGCACAAATTGTATTTTGTTCTATGATTTCAAAACATAAATGGGGCTCTAGAAGCCACATGTCATTTACTGCATGGATGCCACCTGTTTTTTATGCTACTTGCCACATCTCTGTTGCAGTTTACATCTGCCTCTACTACTTTTTCCTATCCCAATTCAACACGATAGGGACCACGCTGCCACAGAACCTTGTTTTCTTTGAATTGTGGCATACTTCCTAAATAATCTATCAACTTTCATAGTACTAACAAATGTAGACACCTCTTACTTTCTTTGGATTGTGTCATACTTCCTAAACAATCTATAGCATACAAATTCTATCACTCATGTAATTAAGTTTCAACAACTTTCTTTGTGAATGGGCATGTTGTTTGTTTTTGGAAAGGAAGTTAAAACTATTACTTGTCAATAAACAAATTCACTTTTATATGTTAAAAAATGTATATTTATTCTTGCTATCTTTTGGTGTAAGGTCAAATTTCAAATGAGATTAGTATCTCCTTTCATGTAAGAGATTAAGGTAAAATGTTTTGAAAGAAAATGATCCACTATAAAATCCTTGTTAATGATAGTGAGGAATATTAGTTTTCTTAAAAATACTTAAAATATGATCTAAAATTGCTTATAATTAGTTATTAGTTGATGTAGAAGTAAATAAACATATTAATGGATCAAGACATAAAAGATTCTAACTTAAATCATGTGAAATCTACCACTTACAAATTAAAACTAAGTTATTTCATGCATTGGTTAGGTTTTGTTTAATTTTACATATATAATCTTTGAAATTGTATTAACAAAAACTAGAAGCATTAAGTTTTGTTTACTATTGCTATTTTCAAAACAATATCCAAATTTTGTCAGAGTAAGTAGGCCAAGGATAATATTGTCACAGTGAGTAGGCTAAAGATATCATTGTCGTAGGAATTCAGGAGAATGTCGTGGTTCATCCATGTGAAAGAAATATTTCTGGCCTCTATCCTATCCAACTCGTCCAGTTAATCCTGACGGCCAAAATGAAGCGTGCATTCATTTCTTTGTATTGACCACATATAGTACCATCCAACACACAAACGTTATCCTACCCACGCAGCCATCCCTGGGAGGCCTATAAAATGGAGGCACCCTCCATACATTGATAAGTGTCGCAATAACATTTTCCATTTAGAGAGTTTATTAGAGGTCAATAAGATTTTCCATTCCAAGAATTTCTCAAAGGTATGCATCTAGTCTTCAACGTGGATCTCCTTCGACCATATTTCCCACCATTATTAGACATGTCAAAGATAGCAGAGAAGTTGACACCAACAAATTCCAACCCTGACTACATGCAACAGGAATCGAATGATCATATTGTGGACACACAGATCAAGGGCACTCGAAAACAAAGGATCCAACTTCATCGAGTTGTCAAATAAGGGAAGCTCCTTCACCAAGGCAAGTGGCTCACCTGGGGCCAAATTCATAAAAAATTTCCTCATCTGATGGGGGAACTCAATGCAATGGAGACCATTGCTTCCTAAGGAGGGAGGATTGATCCAGGTGGACATCGGTGGCCAACCACCTATTCCACTTTCTCGAAAAAAAGTTTTCCACCTTGTTAGTTGTTTTACAGTTTTTCGGGTTCCAAACTTCTGGGGTCATTTCGAGGCCCTAAACGATGTTTTTTGGGGATTTGGGGTCAAGGTGACCACTAAAGATACTAACTTGGGCCAGTCGAAAATTGTTCTTCTTGGTTATACCTTTCCAATGGGCTATCATTCTCCTAAAATGAAGATCGTATGCAAAAGTTATGACCCTGGGAAGTTGATGTACTAACTTACCCAAACGGGGCCCACGTGACTTTTGGCGCTTCATCTCCTAGGGTTATATTTTTGGATGTGTAGGGTTTTTGAAATTCCTCTTTATTTTAAAATACCTTCACAGCCTCATTGTAACCATATGTTTGTGAATGAGCGCAATCATCACATCTCTTCTCAGAGATAAGCCACCACCATTCCATCAATCTTTTTTCCACTGCATTTTACAGTTTCATCTTATTTCTTTATTGAATAGAAAACCAATTTTACTGTATCTCTATTATTTTCTGTTAATCATCTTTTAATAATATGTATTGATTTCGTTCTGCTCATAAAATCTGGATCAGAGTTAGAGTGTATTGTTAAGGCACTCCTTGTGACTTCCTTGGTTCAAACCTTGAGTAGCCTGTGTTTCATGCTTGGGGTTTGTGTGATACACCTGGAGGTTATAGTGGTAGTCATCAAAATGTAATCCATCTCATACAATCCCGTCCCAGTTGTCGATTATGTGAGGTACAAAAAAAAACTATGTAACTTGCATATTGATGCAACTAATCATGGCTTTGATGATTTTGGGTGAAATCTGACTTGAATTCACTCAAAAATTTGGGATTTCCCTCAAGTTTTACCATTTTCCCCAAATTTATCATAGAACAAAATTGGCAACAACAATTTATCAAATTTGGACTGGTCTTTAGCCTATACTTGTCCGATATTGGAATCTTCTCTTTGATAAAAATTTATGATGTACCCAGATCCCATATTCAGGCACATTACTACCAAATGGATATAACATAATATAAATACCAATTTAAAAATGAATATAGCATTATAAACATACTCATGCATTTAACATTAATCTTAGGATCGTGCATACAACTGTTAAAGTAGACATGATAGAATTCAACAACAAAATACATATTAAAATGTAGCAATTACTCATAGCATTAAAACAATAAATTCATAGCGACAAGAACACTCATCTTATGTGAAAATCTCACCAATTGGTTGCATAGAAAGGGACACTCCTCCCAACCATAGGCTCTGTTGTTCAATTTCTCCCAAAAGTAGTTCACCCCTAAGATGGGGTTATGAGTCCGTAAGGAGGAAACCATTAATGGTCCATTACCTAACAATTTCATAATGAAGTGACTAAAAAACAACTCCAACTTCTTGTCTCTCTTCCCCATCAATCCTGCACATCCTAAAGGATGAGATCTTCTTATTTACACTACAATCCCTTAGAAAATCTTCATACTAAATTTCCTTACAATCCCGTCTTTACATGCATATTACAATGCTAAGCTCTCAAATCCAAAACATATTGGTTCACTAACCTATATCACTTATTCACAATTACATTAAAGGTTCCTCAAAATGTTACATCTTAAAGGTTTCTTCTTTAACATCCTAATTGGATCATCATTTCTTTCCACCTTTATATTTCCTTAACATAGATGAATACTTGCAATGTTCGCAACGGTTGGCTCTTTCCCATCTGATCCCTCATTTATGCCAAAATCTTTATATTTCAAAATTTCCTTAAACCAGATTCTTTTAAACAATCTCAATTCTTATTATGTTATCTCAAACCTCCTTAGGCATGAGAGAGAATGTAGATCCCATGGTAATTTCTTGATTCAGAAGGATTATAAAGAACTTTGAACCTAAGTCGAAGAATCTATTCCAAGAGAAATGATATTTAATATGGGATATAATGTCTCACACATAATGGTCATTCCCTTTTTCTAGTAACTGGTCATTGCCTTTTTCTAGTCGATGGCTCATAGAAGCTCATAAAGACATATGACATTTTGAAATAAAAAACGAAATATTTGTCAAAATACAAGTAAAATAAAATAGTATTATAGGATATTATAGAATCGAAATCATGTACAAAAGTTCCCTTATTAAAATATGCATAATTTGCATAACATGTTACAAATCAACGAAATTTTGAATCACCACAATACATGAAAAATAGAAGTAAATTAAAAAAGAATTAAAAAAATTATAACAAAAGAAAAAGAAAAATTTTAAATTGAAAAAAAATATGCGTTGCTAAAATGTACAACTTTGCTAATTTGAAAAGAAAATAGAATACATTCAAGAATAGATGAGTAGAACAAATGATTCTCACAAGGAAGAGAAAATAATTGTTATTAAAGTCACATATAACAATAATGAAGAAATTTATCGTAAATCATAATAAAAATCTATTTGTTGAAGTCAAGAAATTAATGGGTGAGAAGAAACCGCAATAGAAAATTAAGAACAACTTGTTTACAAAGAAACCATAATTAATGGGTGAGAAGAAGCCGCAATAGAAAATTAAGAACAACTTGTTTACAAAGAAACCATAACCAATCCAATTGAATAGGGAAAACAATTTGAGGTTAAAATCCAAACCATTGATAAGAAACAATCAACTATTGATGAAAGTGGAAACACCTAGAATGTCATCACTAACAAAGTTTCATCAAACTAAGAGAATATAAGAATTAAAATGAAGGGATAATTTGACAACAAAGAGATATGTATAGATTTGGTTATAGTTGAAGGTCCATTAGTTACCACTTATGAAGTTGTATCTTAGAAAAAGGATTTTGACTTACCTATGGATATAAAAATATATCAAATCAACATGACAACACAAGTAAATTATGGAACCATTAAATAGAAGATGAAGGATGATGAACTTCCTAGGGTATGGTATCTTCACCCAAATTTTAGAAGTCATAGAAAAAACAATTTAGGAACCAAAATCAACAATTTACTTCCTACTAAATAATCCAAAGTTCAATGCAATAATCAATGTAGTCAAAATGAAAGAAGATTGAACCAAGAATATTATCTTTAGAGGTTCCAGAAAGAATCCCCCTAAAATGGATTGATTTTTTTCATGCAATGCGAAAGTTATGAGGAGATGATCATTTTATGAAAACAAGTGTTATTTTTCGATATGTTAAAGATAAAATATTTAAATGATGAAGGCTTACAATATACCTAGATATAGTAACACTAATTTTATAATGCTATAAACAATTATTATGTAATAGCAGTTATATGTCATAATGTACATTTATATTGTAATTATGATAAGTTATCCATTTTCCTAAAAATATGACTTACACGTGTTATTTTACTTGAATATCATCAATCCCTGAATATTTATATTAATAAATATTTATCATTTCCATCAATGATTTGTTTTACTTGAATGTCATCAATCCCTCACTATTTATATTAATAAATATTTATTATTTGTATCAATAATTATATGAAGAAAGCAACAAAGATCAACTTTAATAGTACTAACAAATGTAGACACCTATTATTAGTCCCTGCCGAAGGCGTAGAGGGACTATAGAAATTGATAATTCGTTGACTTTATATTAGTTTGTCGTTTGACTACAAATTTTTGCATACTTTTGATGTTCGACATAGAGAACTAAAAGCATTATTTTTTATATAATAAAAAAAAGTATATATGTTATGATTTGATTGGATGATAGATTTGAGATCTTATTGCCAGCTTCATTATTCCCAATGAATTATATGTTTCCATATCCAAAGTTTTATCATATACGATAATTTTTTTATTTGTACTAATCATATTGAAATGTTTAGATATCCAAGGTTTATAGTGATCGATAATTCCCAAGTTTATAACCTTGTATTGCGGTTTATTTTTTTATTTGTGCTACTATTATTATTATTACTCCTTTGCATTTGTATTGAAATGTATTGACACTTTTTTGAGGTGCTTGAATAGGCCTGATAGCTTAAATTTTTACATGACGCGAGGTCCTCAAACATGCCTGATAGCTTAAATGTTTGCATATCGCGAGTGCCTTAGACAACCTGACATCCTTAAATGTTTATCTAAATACGCTTCTCCAAGTACATTTTTCCTCGAAATTTTCCATACAATGTTGCAGTGAATTTGGAAAATATTGTTGTCCACCACCAGTTGAATAGGCATTGTATGTTTCATCCCTCTTCTAGCCTTGGAATGCAATTTCATCATCGTTGAAGCTACATACATTGTGTGTTGGTTCGGTGAGTGCTTCTTCTTCGCTGGTTCATCGCTTGTTGCTTGTTGTTGTTGTTTGGTTAACAATTTGACCTGCACTTCTTCCTTTCATTGTTTAAGAGTAAGTTTTCATGCCATAGTTTCATTTTCTATTCCTTAGTTGTTTTTCACTGTTTGAAGTTTGCAAATAAGAATGTTTTCTTATTTCTATTGGCATGCTTGTCATATGATTCTGGTTCCTTATGTGGTTTGGTTGCAGTTTCATAATTTTTAAAGATGCATATGTTGTTTACTGGTTCGGTGGTTATTACTTGTTCATTGGTTTGTTGGTTCGTCGGTTGTTGGTTGTGTTTGTTTGGATCAAGTTTACGATTTGGGGGCCTTGGGATGCAGTTGGACCTATTTGTGCTTTCTCGTTGGTTTGGTGCTTGTTTTTTTCTTTTGTTTGCTTCAGATTTGCAGGGTTGGGGTCCTGCACCGAAAGTTGGAGCTATTTTTTTTCATGTATTATTATTATTATTTGGGTGCTTTACGATGTTCAACCTATGCACCCACGAGTGGACACATGGTTGTGTTATTTTCCGTGTCTGGTTAGGTCGATATCTATTCTGCTGTGAGATTTTGCTGGTAATTTAGTGTTGACATGATAGAAAATAGTTGAATGAAAAACATTTCAAGAAGTACATGTGCAATTTCAATATCCATTGTTTTTTTGTTAAAATAAAACATATGCAAGTTGCACTTATAAACCATGTATGGTGAAATGTGCCCATATGACAATACATGTTCTTTATCCTCTACACAGACTGGTGTGACCATGATACAATTTGCCTTGTACTTGAGATATGATATGTACAACAAAGATACTGCAAAATTATATTTCCATGTCCGGAAACATATCTCGATAGTTTTCCATGGAAAACCAAAATCTTGTGTCATGGGCACAAGAGTCTTTGTAGAGGATAAAGAACATGTATTTCCATGGGTGGAAGCATATCTCCATACTTTTCCATGGAAAACCAAAAATCGTTTAGCTATGGCCATGCAATTTCGTAATATTTTGTGTCTTGTAATATATTTTGGGTAGGGAAAAAAATTATATAGATGGGGAAGTTCAAAGGTTCATGTTACTGCCTATCTTTTATTCTATTTGTTAAGTCTCATTTACTTTATGTACATATTACTTTTTCTCCAGCTCATACCAGCTTTCATTTATGTTCATTGTATTTTGTGCGTTCCCACATTCAAACAAACATAATAGTTAGAGAAAACGATGGAGTCTTGACTACATCCGTTGAAGAGGAGATAGAAAGGTATATGCTTGTATTGTTATATCATATTGCAATGTTTTGTATTTCATTTATTGTCTGTGTATGTGTTCACCTAGTTTATTGTATGTAGATGTTGTGTACTTTCCTACATTATAACTTGTCTTCATTACATGTCTTCCTACATATTAACTTCCTTCATGTCCATTATATTGTTCCTGCATTCCTACATTTAAACAAACATAATTGTTGGAGAGGACAATGGAATTTTTGGCGTGAATGTAGACGAGGAGTTATAGAGGTGGATACATGTACTCTTATTTCATATTCTAGTGTTCAATATTTCATTTACTGCCTGTATATTTCTTGTGCTTGTTATGTTGCCTTGCACCTTTTATTATTATTATTATTATTATTATTATTATTATTATTATTTACTTGTATGTATATACTACGTATCTTTCTACTTATTCTCATGTGAATCGTATTCTGGTTGTTATTACATTGAAATAAATAGAATTGTTTTTCTTTCTTTTATATGTTTATCTTCATAATAGCTTGCCTTCATGTCCATTGTATATTCGGTGTTGCTACCTTGGAAGAAACAGTTTGGTTGGACAGGAAGATGAATTGTTATGTGCAACAGTAGAGGGTTTTGTGGTACAATCTACGAAAAGGTATACCAATTGTGCTATTAAATTAAATATTCAAACTGGGTGGGGCCATATAATATTATACTAGAAAATGATTACTTGGAAGCAATGGGACGTTGTGCCCTCCCCATTTCTAATTTTTCTATTTTTTATTGTCCCTTTTTCTTTCTAATTTCTCTTCTTACTGGTCTTTATGAAAATGCTTTGGTGCACTGGTTGGCGGACTAACGGGTTCACATTTATGGTCATGCTTCTACCTTATTCCATACTTACCTAGTTTTTCAATTGCGGGTGTCGAGTTGGTGGGTTCAAGATTTCTCCCCTAGATTCTAGGGGTTTTTGATATATAGATTTGCCTTCGTGCCCCGCCACTACACATTTTTCCAGTCAAAAAATCAGAGGCATACAATTTGACCCTCGAGTCATCATGTTTCTTGAGTATATCCCTTTACGCCGTATTTTGTATTCCATCTCCTTCCACCTTGCATGTGACATTAAGAACTATTATGGACAGTATACAATGAATATTCTTGTTTAGTCCTTATGATGTTCATCTACACATGCTTGCATCAGAAAAAGTTGGACTAGTGACATGGCCATGAGCAGTCAGTCATCCCAGACATCAACAGACCGACAAGGCCAAAGGTAAATATGCATACATTATGTTCCTAGTACGTTTACCAAACAAATATCCTCAGATATTTATTCATATATGGCATGGTGAATATGTTGATTTCAATTGCAATACATGGTTTGAAGTTCACAAGAGGTATCAACAAGTACAAGCAAGACACCAAACATAGTGCAGGTTCTACAGACTAAGACATGTGGTTGCAAAACTCTGGCTCCATAGTTCATCAAAGCTATGCATCTACTTGTAGATTTATGCCAGTGAAAAAAGAATACAAAAACATAATGCACGCTACCATTCACTTTAGTTTTCATGTTCAAAAAAGCTTACCAGGTCTAGACTTGTAACACCCAAAGTACTATCAATAGAGGGCTTGAACAACCGATGAACTGGACAAGTGTTCATCAAGGACATAATGGTCATCTATATCACATACTTGGACAAGGAAAACAAAACTAGATCCATTATGTGTGCTGACATGACAGACAAGGAGGCCATGATGACAGTCACGCTGACTATTCCTACACAACTTGTCCAAAAACATGGAGAAAAGATATTGTCAGGAAATGGGATATCCATTACAGATTTTAATATATTTCCCAAGACAGTATATGACCATGGTTATTGTGATCGAATTATTTCTCTCAACGAAACAAGTATTGTGGAAAACATTACCGCTTTTTGTTCAGAATATTGTTTTGTCCCAGATGAAACTATCATCTACCTTGCATAGAGCAATGATATTTACACAATCAGAACCATTAGTGCAGTTGTCACACTGGCAAGAAAACTTGGCCCACAACACATTCTCCATATAAAATATGGATATTCGGACAGTGACAAGGAAATGGTACCATTTTTTGTTTTCAATTTTGTCCTTTACTTTCGCATGTACATGTATCCTGGTTAAGTTACACAAATATTGCACTATTCCATGTTGCAGCTGCAATTGTTCGATACCTATTCAAATTTGTTTTCATCAATGGAATGACAATTGCATAAAGGGCAATTTCCACTTATGCTCTTCAAAAATATAACAAAGAAAAGTGATGTTAGAGAAAGTATCTTTTGCACAAGCCAAGAAACATTTGTAACAGAGTTGTGAGAAGACATAGTACAGGATCTGAAGAAACAAACTAGCTCTACAACTATTGTGCGTATACATCTACACAATCATCCTCACTTTTCTTTTACAAAAAACCTTCACCAAATTTCTACGGCTTGTTTTTTTTTTTTTTTTNATTAATTATTATGCCCGCATTTCTAGGTTGATGGTGTTTTGGTTGCATCGAATGCGTACTCGACCCCTTTTGAGCCTGTGTGTGCGAAATGCAACTCTCCTTATTCTACTTCCACTTTGATAAGTGATGATAGAATTGATTGTCTGCGATGCAGTGAAAAATGTCCATATATATATATATATATATATATATATATTGCCTCAATGCGGCCATCTGAACCATGGGAAATACTACTGTGCATTGTACAATTAGGCAAACTCTGTTACAACATATTCTTCCTACGTTAGCATAATTGTCGTATGAATCATACCTAAAGAAAAAGGAAAGAAGTATCTACATGCTACGTGACTTTCAGATACACATCAAATTTACCTTAAATGAGGACAATGCAATATTGCATATCGGGTGAAGAACAAGAAAGAAAAAAAAAGTCAAGCTTTGGAAGGAAAGGAAAGTATCTCATGTGTCTCTATAATATTTCTTCAACACCCAGATGAATGTTCGGCGGACTAGAGTACTTGAGAATCTAATTACAAATGTAATCAATATTGTTATTATGATGTTTTCTTGCATCTCCCAGTAAGAATTTTGCAGTGTGTCTATGTAATATTTCTTGAACACCCAAATATTTGGTTCTTGGTTGTATGCTTCATCTGTCAATTTTTATATCATGGAACTCCGAGTGTTATTTGGAGGACATGGAACAATAGAATTGAAATTTTTTATCCAACTAGCCCGCAAGTTCTCCTTTCAATTTGTATAGCGTTGTGACGCAAATGTAGTAAGTGTCATGTTTTAGCACTTTTCCTTGATCGATGAACTTGGTAAAATTAATCTTCTGGAATAATTTGAAATAAATGAATATATACTTTGTGAGGTCCAATGGTGCTATCATATCAACAAGAGGCCCTTAAAATTCAAATTGGTCATTGTTATACTTGCGGTGATAGAATTTAAAAAAAACTTTGTTTTGTTTCCTTCATTTTCTTTTAAAATAAGAGATTTAACATCCTTTAATAATTTTAAGTAATTAAATTGTATAATATCAATATTTAATATTAATAATTTAGTATTTGAAAATAATTTTTTCAGATAATGTTAGATAGTTGATAGGGATAACCATCCATAAACAATCGCAATCTTGAGCCCACCAGTCCTGGAGTCCGTCTGTCAATTTTTACATCGCAGAACTTCGAGTGTTGTTTGGAGGACATGGAATAATAGAAGTGCAATGTTGACCCAACCAGCCTGCAAGTCCGCCTATCAATTTGTATATCATGGAATTTTGGGTGCTATTTGTAGGACATGGAACAATAGAGACCCAATTTTGAGCCCACCAGCCCGAGAACCCTCGATCCAAAAAGTGGCTAAGTATGGAATGAGGGATTCGTGCATGCTCTATAAAATCTCATGTCCATACTTTATAAAAGTACATATTTAGTATGTATTACTCATTTCTCAAAAAATTTCTAGGTACAGAAGTTGGCGAATACCCGTGTTAAGATTTCCACTTACTTTTGTATTACCAGTTCGACTGACTGCTTCCTTGTTTCATATTGTACAAACTTTTTGGATCGCGAGTTTCCGAATAGGCAGGTTTTTCTTTTAAATAAGATATTTAACATCCTTTAATAATTTTATGTAATTAAATTGTACAGTATCAATATTTAATATTAATAATTTAGTGTTAAAAATGATGTTTTTAGATAATGTTAGATAGTTGATAGGGATCACCATCCGTAAACAATTGCAATTTTGAAACTGTCAACACCGGAGTACGTCTGTCAATTTGTATATCGTGGAACTCTGAATGCTCTTTAGAGGACACAGAACAATAGAAGTGCAATGTTGATCCAGCTAGCCCACAAGTTCGCCTGTCAATTTGTATATCGCAGAACTTTGGGTGCTATTTGTAGGACACAAAACAATAGAGGCCCAATTTTGAGGCCACCAACACGAGAACCCGCGATCCAAAAAGTGGCTAAGTATGGAATGCAGGATCCATACATGCTCTATTAAATCACATGTAAAGTACATATTTAGTATGTATTACTCATTTTTTAGAAAAATTCTCAGTGCGGAAGTTGGCAGATTCACGTCTTCCACTTACTTTTATATCACCATCCCAACCGATCGCTTCCCCGTTTCATATTGTACAAAAAAAAATTCTTTTGGTTTTCCGAATAGGCAGGCTACCGGATAGGCGGGTTCAACATTGTGTTTCCATTGTTCTGCCGCCTGCAAACAACACCCCGAATTTTGGGATCTACAAGTTGGAAAAAAAATTGAAATAAAAGAATATATACTATGCAATGTCTAATGGAAAAATGATATGAACGAGAGGATATTAAAATTAAAATTCATTGTTGTTATACTTGTGGTGACGCTAATAGTACAAAAACTTTACTTAAACATCCAAAAATTGATTTTATTATATCTTTTCAATGCTTTTCTTATACAAACAGATCTTGGAAACTATAAACATTGCTCGTTGTATCTATTCCTTGATTGAAGAACCTGTTAACATGTTTAATGCACTCCATAGTTACTGTTAAGACCATCAATGGTGATTTCTTACAACAATTCCCAGTTACGAAAATTTCCATACATCCGCTTTCTCTTTTCGCCTTTGCTTTCCCTTTCTTTACTTACTCATTTTTCGGAAAATGTCTAGGTGCGAGATTTGGAGGATTCACGTCTTCAGATTTCCATTGTTACTTTTATATCACCAGCCCGACTGAGCGCTTCCCCGTTTCATATTGAACAATTTTTTTGAATCGCGGGTTCCTACATAGGTGGGTTCAACATTGTGTTTCCATTGTTCTACCACCTACAAATAGCACCCGGACTTCCATGATTTACAAATTAGCAAACAAATTTCCCTCTCCACATTGCGCTTCAATTTTTCCCCTAGGCACAAACAACACCTAAAATTCCATGATATACAAATTGACGGTCAAAATCTGTCACTGAGATACAATTTGACCATCAGCCCCTCACGTCTCCTGGGTATATCTTGTGACCCTTTTTTTTGTAACCCGCTCGACCACTTTCCATTCTTGGGAATTTCTTGGAATCTATTTCGTGGGTTGGCAGGTGGATGAAATGTACAATGCATGGTCTCTCTTCACCATCACCGCTACCTTCGTACTTCTTTCTAGATATGCAATTATTAAGATTTAATGCTAGTAGTTCATCGTGCACGAACCATTAAGATTTTCATTAATGTGCGGAAGAATGGAGAAGATTTTCCATTACTACGAATTAAACCAAGTTTTGTGGAGAAGAGTGTTATCCTTTCCAAGTATTCATTTAAAACATGATCCAATCTCTTTCGTGCACCGACCTATTGGCACCTTTAAGAAATATCTAATTCTTAATCACTCTTCGATGTCACCGTCACCTTTGCACTTTTTTCTAAATATGCAATTAGTGATATTTTATGGTAACAACTCATTACGCACAAACCCTGGAGATTGTCATTGATCAACAAAAGGCTCGAAGAGATTTTCTATTGATACGCATTAAACTAGGATTTGTGGAGGGTTATATTACCCTTCCCCAATTTTCATTTCAAACATCATCTGGAGCAAACATAAATTCTCGCTAACTTGTGCCAACAATTCTGTCTAGATACAGTAAACACCTTCGGGCATGATGGCCAAAGGTTCCAGTATTCCAAGGAATATTCTTACTACTGATCTCCCTTCGCCCAGGAGAAAAAAAGGAGATGGTCCCTTGGTACACCAAGATATATATTTCAAGCCAAAGAATACAAGGGCAACCCTGCCTACTCAGAGAAACTGCCCAGTTGCAGAGGTTGATGCCATGGATTCAGAGACGGAAGAAGATGATATGATGGACGATGATACGACAATGGATGATGGAAATACAGAGATTGTTCCCACTCCTGTGCCCAAATTTAAATAAACCATAATGGGTGGAACTTCCCAGCTCAGTGATGGAGGTCCTAACAACACCAAAACAAGGAGTTTCAGAAAAGAAACCAACGTTGGACACATAATCCACTTTGCATCTCAAAAGTAGGATTTCCATAGGTCCAAATTAGTCAATTCTGGGCGGAAGACTTTCACTGTAAGGAAATAATATGTTTATGCTCCCATAGATATATTTGAATCCAAAAATATATTCAATTGTGGGGTTATTGTCATGTTATTTCGATATACAATTAACATCTTTGGGAATGAGGACCAGAACCCCCACTGGTGCAAGGAATATTTCTACTAGTCATCTACTTCCACCCAGAATGGACTAATTTGGGCCTCTGGAAGTGCACGTGCAGCCTGTGTCCCTGAATTTTTTTTACTGTGGAGAGGCGGTTTGTTGGTGTGTCCTAAATTTCTATTAAGTGGTATTCCATTTTCCCTGCAACGTTTTTAGTATTCTTCCTCACGGGAAGCTTCTGAGAACTATCAAGTTTACCACAGGATGATCCATATAGGAGAAAACTGCAAGGATTTCCTAAAAAAAAGGCATGGTAATCAGTTTTGTATGCATGTTGAAGAGCATCTTGATGGCTCATGCATGTTGTGGATCCTGTGCTTGTGTTTGTGGAAAATATGTTCAATGTTTTAGCCCAAAGAACTAGGTAGAATTTCTAAGGATAGATGTATAGTGCTCAATGTTCCTTTTTTTTTAAATGGATTTGCTACTAAAAAAAGTTGCCTTGGTGTCTTGGTTGTTGCTTCTTTTATGTATTTAATGCCTCTTCTCATTGGCATGGTTCGGTAGTCTCGTAGTTCTTCGATATTGTATTTTCTTAGGTAATTTTTTCTAAAATGGAGCATATAACAATTATATAACAATGTCCTGTGTCGATCCATTAGGATTTTATGCAAACAAAAAGTTAATTACACACAGTTTCAAACCAATGTTCAATTATATTTGTAATGCAGATAGAACATAGCAATACCAAATCACAATGTTGCAGCAAGATCGTCATTATTATTTCTAAACATGCAATTATTAAGCTTTAATTCTAACAACCCATAATGCAAGAAGTTTAATACTTAACTTACTATGTGGCAGTCATGGAAGAATGTATCAAGAACACGCTTACACCCACAAGTTGCAATAAAATCTAATCTTCAACAAAGCATTTGCTAACAATTACTAGAAAATGATGGTTTTGCAACAATGGGGCTTGTTTGAAACCAATTCATGCTTACAAAAATTTCTCTCCGCCTTTTTGTTTTCCCACTCTTTTATCCTCGGTAGTTTCTATTTCTGGTTACTTAATATTTTTTTTCTGAAAATGACTTGTTGCGCAAGTTGGTGGATTCACACGATTTGACCGAGCACTTCCCATTTGATTAAATTGCACTTTCCATTGTTTTGTGACCTGCAAATAGCACACCGGCTTCTGCGATATCCAGATTTAGTTATGGACTCCCACATCATCCCCTCCTCCGTGTTACACATTTTGCACCATTATGTTTTGATATATACAATTTGACACTCGGGGCCTTACAGCTCCTCAGGAATATGTCACCCTATTTTGAAGCCTGTCCGACTGCTTTCCACACTTCACAATTTCTTGAAATATCTTTGGCGCATCACCGAGTTCGTGGGTTCAAGAAATTTCAAATTTCTAGGTGTTGTTTCCTATGCCCGCTACCTTCATATTTCTTTCCAAGTATATGCAATATGTATACAACTTATCCAACAACACACAAAAAACATCTTGGTAGGAAATGGAATATCTATTACAGATTTGAATATATTGGACTTTCTTTTCCCTCTTCTATACTTGACCAAATTGTTGTTTCTTTTTCCCCTCTACTCTCTCTTTCTCTTTACTTAGTCATTTTTCTGAAAATGAGACTCGGACCAACTAGTATCCATTCGATGCCTAGGCACTTTTCAGATTGCAAATTCTCAGACACCCGAGCTCTATATTGACTTCCATTGTTTCGTCACCCACAAACAGTACCTGGACCTCCGCCACAGGTTTCAAAATAGGTTGATAAGGGTTCCCTCATGTATGGATCCCTCATTCCATACTTGGCCACTTTTTGGATCGCGGGTTCTCAAGATGGCAAGCTCAAAATTGGGCCTCTATTGTTCTGTGTCCTACAAGTAGCACCCAAATTTCCTCGATATACAAATTGATAGGCAGACTTGCGCATTGGATCGCTCAACATTGCACTTCGATTGTTTCATGTCCTCCAAACAACACTCAAATTTTCACGATATACAAATTGACAAACGGACTCCAGGGCTGGAAGCCTCAAGATTGCGATTGTTTATGGATGGAAAAGTGCTAAAATGAGCCAGACTCTGACCAACCAGTAGCCATTCGATGCCTAGGCACTTTTCAGATCGCAAATTCCTGGACACTCAGGCTCTATATTTAACTTCCATTGTTTTGTCGCCTGCAAACAGCACCTGGACCTTCACCAAGGGTTTCAAAATAGGTTGAAAAGGGTTCCCTCATGTACGACTCCCTCATTCCATACTTGGCCACTTTTTGGATCGCGGTTTCTCAGGATGGCGGGCTCAAAATTGGGCCTCTATTGTTTCATGTCCTACAAGTAGCACCCAGAGTTCCATGATATACAAATTGGCAGGCAGACTTGCACGTTGGTTGGCTCAACATTTCACTTCTATTGTTCCATGTCCTCCAAACAACACTCGGAATTTTTTGATATACAAATTGACAGATGGACTCTAGGGTTGACAGGCTCAAGATTGCGATTGTTTACGGATGGAAAAGTGCTAAAACGATCCACATGCTACAATTGCGTCAAATAGGTTATATTAAAGAGAAAAGCATGTCCTCTATAGTTCCGTGTCCTACAAATAACACCTAGAGTTCCACACTATTCAAATTGATAGGGGGACTTGCAGTTTGGCTCGCTAAAAAAATGCATTTCTATTGTTCCATGTCCTGCATGTTGAAATTACTAAAACAACTGAGAGGGGGGGGGTGAATCAGTTGTTATTGAGCTTAAACAATTTAAGTCTAATAAAACATTATTAATCTTTCTTCAAGTGATCATCAACAATATACAGCATATGGACAGTAAAAGTAAAGAGCATCAGTCACACATAAGGTATACACAGAGACAGATTTTTCATGAGGAAACCCATAAAGGGAGAAAACCTCTTCTTCTTCGAAATGATAGGCAGACTTTTAAGTTTTGTACATCATCTATAATTGAGCACCAACTCAATGTGAGGATGCTACCTCTGTTTTACAAGCTACAACTTGTTTGAGAGCACCAACTCTCTGGTTTATCTAGCACCCACTAGAAGGAAGCACCAACTCCCTTAATGTTCCAGCACCAACTGGATGGAAGCACCAACTTCCAGTTACACAGGCTGCAACCTGTATAACAGAGAACACTTGTTCTCCCTTGCACCACCCTGGTTTCTCTGGTTGTAACCAGATGGAAGCTACAACTTCCTGTGTTCAAGCTCTCACTTGAACCTCTGAGGACAACAGTCCTCCCGAGAACTGCCCAACCTCCCTAGAATATGAATGAATAAATAAACAGTCAACTACACAGATAAATCACTTCTTACCGATCTTTCTTTGTTCTATAAATTTGGTCTTCTTCTAACTGTTCTGCAATTCTTCTCTTCCTTTGTCTGTTCAACAGGTCTACTCTGCATCAACTTGTTATGTCATTCTACTCTGCTTCAAGTTTTTCTTCATCATCTGTTACTCTTCTCTGAGTTTCATCTCACACTGTGCACATTCTCCATTTCACACTGCACATTATATGATTTTCCTTTTCTTACAGTTTCATTCATTTTTCATACAGAACGACCAACCCCATATAGTCTGTCTCATTTTCTTTTATACACACATCCACGGTGGTTGCACTTTGCATTTCCTTAGGCAAAAGAAAGACAATTGTCCAAGCAACTGAGACGCCAACTGATTGGCAATCATGAGTCTGTTTCACTAACAGATTCGTAACTAAGGAGTTAACTATGAGAGAGAACAATAACCTGTCGATATTTGTTCAAATTCACTTGCACCGTTGGATTGGCTTCATGAGACCTTGCATTCACTTTGGCATTTTTGTGTCCAAACTTAGCACCTCTAGCTTCTACCTCCATCTTCCTTCGATGTGATCAATGACTATGACCACGAGCTTATGCATAAAGCGCTTTCGCGATTTCTTATTTTGTGAATTTTAACACTATGCTCCGTTGACCCCAAGTCAGCGAAATTTCAATCGTTTTCCACATGTCCTATGATTCCATAGTCCATATCTGATCTTTATTCAACAGCTGCGATTGAATCACGATTTCGACATTCTTGTTGCATTGTTTTCTTTGCCTCTCCATGTTGCGATTCACGAAACTTTGATATGGAGTTAGATCAACGGTTCATATCTGATCTTGATTCGACGACTAAGATTGAATCGCAATTTCGCATATGGTGATTTCGACATTCTTGAAGTTCATTGTTTTTGTCACTTCAAAGTCTCGATCCATGAAACTCCGTAATGGAGTCGGATCAACGGTCCAGATCACATCTTGATCTGACGGCTCAGATTAAATCGTGATTTCTCATATCGTGATATCGGGATTCCTATTGTTAATAATCTTTGACATCTCCAACACTTGATCCGCAAAACACCGAAATGGACTGGGATCAATGGTCCAGATTTCATCTTGATCTGATGGCTCAGATTAAATCGCGATTTCTCATATCACGATATCGGGATTCCTGTGGTTGATATTACTTGACATCTCCAACTCTCGATCCCCGAAACTCTGACATGGACTAGAATCAACGATCCAGATTCAACCTTGATCTGACGGCTCAGATTAAATCACGATTTTGCATATCGCGATATCAGGATTCCTGTGGTTGATATTACTTGACATCTCCAACTCTCGATCCCCGAAACTCCAACATGGAATGGAATCAACGGTCCAGACTCAACCTTGATCTGACGGCTCAGATTAAATTGTGATTTCGCATATCGCGATATCGGGATTCTTGTGGTTGATATTAATTGACATCTCCAACTCTCGATCCCCAAAACTCCAACATGGACTGGAATCAACGGTCCAGATTCAACCTTGATCTGACGGCTCAGATTAAATTGTGATTTTTCATAACGTGATTTCGAGAGGTTAGGGAACCCTGTTCCTTTGACTCTCCAGTCAATGAAATGACGATCTATCCCCACGTTTCCTACCCATAAATGTATGGTCCTCCCTCTTTCAGAATTTTGTACGCTTGCTTCTCCTTGTTATACTTTAAAAAGCGTGTAGGTTCTCCTTGATCCAACGATGGTCGGGTCCTACGCTTGGATCTAACGTTTGAGATCTGTCCTCCTCTTCAGCGCTCTTCTTGTCTACATTCAGATCTGACGACCCTCGTTTTTTCGGGAATGTTGAATGAGATCCAATGATCAGAAATGCTTCTCAAACTTTACGGGCCTTTGATCATTCGATCAATGTTGTGTTGCCTTTGATCATTTGATCTTCCTGAACTCATCTTTTGTTTTCCTGTCGGTTACAAACTTCCTGTACTCATGCCATCTTCATTGTTGTACTTGCCATCAATGACAAGCGTTCATTGTCTATTAAATATTTGTCATTAGCTGTCTGTTAAATATTTGCCAGCAATCTCCCCCTTTGGCATTGATGGAAACATAATCACCCACATGCATTTGGACTCGACTCGCACCCACATGCATTCGGACTCTACTCTCGCACCCACATGCATTCGGACTCGACTCTCCTCTTGAACTCTTTTCTCCCCCTTTGACATCAATGTCAAAGAAGAAACATTCTTCCTCTGATCTGTTGCAAAGCATACTCCCCCTATCGACTATAAGCATCTTGGAAATAAACCATATATTCAATAAGTACTCCCCCTGACCAGGTGAATAGATTAGACACAAGAAATTATAACCCCCAATTTTTTACGAAGATATCCAAAAGGGGTCACTGCTAAAGGTTTATTAAAGATATCATCCATCTGTTCTTTGGAAGGAATATAATTCAGCTGAACAATTATGTTTGTAACTTGTTCTCCGAGAAAATGGTACTTTATTGGAATATGTTTAGTCTTGGAATGAAGAACAAGATTCTTGGAGACACTAATGGCATTGGTGTTATCACAATGAATTGGAATAGGATCAGTGTAAGTTACCTTCAGATCTGCAAGAGTTTGTATCATCCATAAAATTTGTGTGAAACAAGTAGCTGCAGCAATGTATTCTGCCTCTGTAGTGGATAATGAAATGGATCCTTTCTTTTTACTAACCCATGCAACTAATGAGTCACCCCGAAAGAATGCTCCTCCACTGGTGCTTTTTCTCTCATCAACACAGTTTGCCCAATCTGCATATGAATAAGCAGTTAACTGGAAATTCTGATTTCTAGGATACCACAGACCATAAGTCGTTGTTCCCTTCAAGTATTTAAATATCCTTTTGACAGCTACCAAATGACTTTGCTTAGGAGCAGACTAAAAATGACCTACCATTCCAACAACTTGCATTATATCAGGACGGGATGCTGTGTTGTACAGAAGACTGCCTATCATAGAGCGATATGTCCTTTGATCAACATCAGGTGAGATATTATCTTTACTCATCTTGCAACCAACCACCATAGGTGTGCTAACTGTAGAGGAATCTTCCATCTAAAATTTCTTCAACATCTCTTTCAAATATTTTTCTTGAGAAATAAAAATTCCTTCAGAGCTTTGTTTTACTTGTAAGCCAAAAAAATATGACAGTTCTCCTATCATGGACATTTCAAATCCTGTTTGCATAGAATTAGAAAACCACTGGACATATGATTCATTAGTACAACCAAAACTAATATCATATACATAAACCAAAACAACTAGTAAATTATCACCTTCAAACTTAATGTAAAGGTTATTGTCAACAGTACCTTTCTTGAACCCTTTTTCTTGTAGAAATTTGTCTGGTCTATAATACCAAGCCTGTGGTGCTTGTTTTAGTCCATATAAGGCCTTCTTCAACTTACAAACATAATTAGGATTATTTGTCAATGAGAATCCTCCAGGTTGCTCCATATATACTTCTTCCTCTAGATCTCCATTAAGAAATGCCGACTTAACATCCATCTGATAAACTTTGAAGTTCTTATGACATGAATAAGCAAGAAATATTCTGATAGCTTCCAATATTGCCACTGGTGCAAAAGTTTCATCAAAGTCCTGACCTTCAACTTGTGCATATCCCTTACAGACCAA
>ML805733.1:87214-98575 GCA_009831015.1 Picea engelmannii
ATTGCTTCCACCCAATATGTCTGAGGTATGTTCCTTTCATTCATCATTGATCTTGCCATTTGTTGTACTGACCTATTCTGCCTCTCAACAACTCCATTTTGTTGTGGAGCCCTTGGAATTGTGTACTCTCTTTTGATCCCATGCTTATCACAGAACTCTTTGAAGTTCCCTGAACTGAACTCTCCTCCTCTATCAGACCTTACTGCCTTTAATCTTTTTCCTATTTGATTCTCAGTGAAATCCTTAAATACTTTGAATTTTTCAAATGCTTCATATTTTTCTTTCAAAAAGGAAACCCAAGTTAGTCTAGAATAGTCATCAATAATCAACATAAAGTAATTTTATTTTCCTATCCCTTCTTTCCTTGATGGACCACAAATATCCATATGTACTAGCTGGAGAGGTTTTTCTGTTGAGGGAAAGTTTTTAGATTTGAACTGAGTGCAAGTAGGATTTCCTATCTGACAGGATTTACAAACAGAGTCATATGGCTTTGATATCTTCGGAAGATCTTTTACTGCCCCATTGTTTCTGAGTTTGATTATGTGATCAAAATTTAGGTGACCTAGTCTCCTATGCCACAACCAACTTTCATCATATTTGCTTAAGTGGCATTCTTCTTCTTCTTCTTTTAAAACATAAACGTTGTTTTTCTGTTCTTATACCTTTTGCAACTAGCTGACCTGAATCCACAATTTTTATTCTACAGTCTTTAGAGGTAAATACAACTTCACACCCTCGGTCACAGACTTGACTGACACTAAGAAGATTATGTTTCAAATATTCTACAAGCAACACATCTTGATCTTTTCTTTTTCCGTTACACAAATTTACAATTCCTTTACCTTTTATCTTTCCAGGTGCATCAATTCCAAAAATTACATTCCCTGATTTGCTATCACTTAGAGTTAGAAACTTACTTATGTCTCCAGTCATGTGTTTGGAGCATCCACTGTCAATATACCAGGGATTCTTTTTCCTTTGGGCTGATAGCACTAGTCCACACTTGTTATCTACTTTCTTCTTCCAGACTTTGACATTTCCAGTAGTGGGGTTCAAATCTAAATTGTATTTCCTTAAGCGACAGTCTGCAGCTTTATGACCATAATTATGACAGTTGTAACATTCTGGTTCACTGAATAATAGATCATAATGATTGTTATGCACATATCTGTTGTTGTGTTTCACCCGTGTCCTTCTCCCAGTCATCACATGATTTATATCTGTGACTGTTTGTTGCTTGGCTATCTCAATCTTTGTTGTGGAAGATAGTTATTCATTGAATATCTTGATTCTTCATATCTAAATTTTAAAGAATAGTTTATAGCTTTGTGACCAAAATTAGAGCAGAGAAAACAATAACCATAGAAAAAATCTTTGTACATTGAAAAAATATGTCTTCTTCGAGGAGGTCGACTTCTGTCATGCCAATAATCTTTCTGGTCTACAAATTCGGTTCTGGGGATTTTTCTTTCATTTCTTCTTGGTGGCTGATTTTCCTTCTTTGTTTATGCTGAGTGACTGTTGTCAATGTTTGAGAATTTCACAAAATTGATAGATTCTGTATTACTTGGATGATCACTACTTGATCCTTCTTCATATCCCAATCCATCTTTCAACTTTGAATTTCTTTGCTAATTTAGAATGGAGGTTAATTCTTCTTAGGCTTTAATACTTAGCAGATTTTGATGATACAATCCTTTAAATTTCTCCATTTCTTTTCTAGTTTTTACTATCTCTTCTTCTAAGGATTCACACCTGACTTTCTTCTCTGACAATTGTTGTTTCAGTATGTCTTCTATTTTCTTTGCCTCTTCTAATTCCACTTTCAGCAGAGCAAAGTCTTCATCAGGTTTTTTACTGTCTTTCTGGAACTCTGTCAACAATTGTTTTTGCTTTCTGTTCTTAGTTCTGAGTCCATCAATTTTTTCCAATGCATTGATCAGTTATCCTTCCAAATCAACCATAGCTTCTTCATCATTATCATCACTTCATGTGCTTTTATTATCATAATCCTCCTTGGCCATAAGCATGAAGTCATTTGCCTTATCTTCACAGGATGAGTCACTATTGGTTTCTTCTGAGGAATTGTCATTATTTGCAACCAAACTTTTCTTCTTATTATATTTCTTGTATTTGTACTTCTTTTCATCGTCAAAGTTTTGGTCCTTTTTCTGATGGGGACACTTAGATGCAAAATGACCTATCTTACCATAGTTAAAGCATTTGAAGGGAAACTTCCCTTGATATTTTCCTGACCCTTTCTTTAACCTTCTCACAAATTTTGCCTCAATATCATCTAATTTTGAATCAGTATTCTTGTCTGTTTTAAAAGATGCTTCTCTAGTACTAGATTTATCTTTGTTAATTCTCATTTCATATGCAGTTAGAGTTCCTAAAAGTTGATCAATGGATAGAGTTTTAAGATCATTTAATTCTTCTATTGCAGAGACTTTTGGATTAAATTTATGAGGCAGAGATCTTAAAATCTTCTGAACTAAGAGTGAGTCATCAAACTTCTCACCAAGACCCTTCATGGCATTTACAAGTTCTTCAACTCTTAAAAAATACTTGCTAATTTTTTCATCTTCATTCATCTTTAGTTGTTCAATTTTCAATCTATATGTTTGAAGTTTGGCATCTTTTACTTTCTCATTTCCTTCATAACTGCTAATAAGTTTATCCCACATTGCTTTGGCAGTATCAAGATGCATCACCTTTACAAACTCATCTTCAGCAAGTCCATTCAAGAAAGCATTCATCCCCTTATCATTAAAACTAAACTCTAACTTATCATCCTTGGAGGCTAGCACAACAGGCATTGTATATATCGTCTCTACTACATCCCAAACATCAGCACCTAAGGCCATTAAGTATGTTCTCATTCTAATCTTCCAGAAGGGAAAATTTGTTCCATCAAACAGAGGGGGCTTAGAGGCTAAATTCCCTTCATGACTTGTCATGTTTAAGCTTACAGATCTACCTTTGAATAAAAGGAACCTGCTCTGATACCAATTGTTGAAATTACTAAAACAACTGAGAGGGGGGGGTGAATCAGTTGTTATTGATCTTAAACAATTTAAGTCTAATAAAACATTATTAATCTTTCTTCAAGTGATCATCAGCAATATACAACATATGGACAATAAAAGTAAAGAGCATCAATCACACATAAGGTATACACAGAGATAGATTTCTCACGAGGAAACCCATAAAGGGAGAAAACCTCTTCTTCTTCGAAATGATAGAAAGTCTTTTAAGTTCTATACATCATCTATAATTGAGCACCAACTCAATGTGAGGATGCTACCTTTGTTTTACAAGCTACAACTTGTTTGAGAGCACCAACTCTCTGGTTTCTCTAGCACCCACTAGAAGGAAGCACCAACTCCCTTAATGTTCTAGCACCAACTGGATGGAAGCACCAACTTCCAGTTACATAGGCTCCAACCTGTATAACAGAGAACACTTGTTCTCCCTTGCACCACCCTGCCACCCTGGTTTCTCTGGTTGCAACCAGATGGAAGCTACAACTTCCTGTGTTCAAGCTCTCACTTGAACCTCTGAGGACAACAGTCCTCCCGAGCACCTCCCAACCTCCCTAGAATATGAATGAATAAATAAACAGTCAACTACACAGATAAATCACTTCTTACCGATCTTTCTTTGTTCTATAAATTTGGTCTTCTTCTAACTGTTCTGCAATTCTTCTCTTCCTGTGTCTGTTCAGCAGGTCTGCTCTGCATCAACTTGTTATGTCATTTTGCTCTGCTTCAAGTTTTTCTTCATCATCTGTTACTCTTCTCTGAGTTTCATCTCACACTGTGCACATTCTCCATTTCACACTGCACATTATATGATTTTCCTTTTCTTACAGTTTCATTCATTTTTCATACAGAACGACCAACCCCATACAGTCTATCTCATTTTATTTTATACACACATCCACGGAGGTTGCACTTTGCATTTCCTTAGGCAAAAGAAAGACAATTGTCCAAGCAACTAAAATGCCAACTGATTGGCAATCATGAGTCTGTTTTGCTAACAGATTCGTAACTGAGCAGTTAATTGTGAGAGAGAACAGTAACCCTCTGATATTTGTTCAAATTCACTTGCACCATTGGATTGGCTTCATGAGACCTTGCATTCATTTTGGAATTTCTATGGCCAAACTTAGCACCTCTAGCTTCTACCTCCATCTTCCTTTGATGTGATCAATGGCTATGACCACGCGCTTATGCATAAAGTTCTTTCACGATTTCTTATTTCATGAATTTCAACACTATGCTCTGTTGACCCCAAGTCAGTGAAATTTCAATCGCTTGCCACATGTCTTATGATTCCATAGTCTATTTCTGATATTGATTCAACGGCTACAATTGAATCGCGATATCGCATATCGCGATTTCAACATTCTTGTTGCATTGTTTTCTTTGCCTCTCCATGTCGCGATTCATGAAACTTTGATATGGAGTTAGATCAATGGTTCATATCTGATCTTGATTCGACGACTGAGATTGAATCGCGTTTTCTCATATCGTGATTTCGACATTCTTGAAGTTCATTGTTTTTGTCACTCCAAAGTCTCGATCCACGAAACTCCGTAATGGAGTCGGATCAACGATCCAGATCACATCTTGATCTGACGACTCAGATTAAATCGCGATTTCGCATATCGCGATATCGGGATTCCTATTGTTAATAATCTTTGACATCTCCAACACTTGATCCACGAAACACCGAAATGGACTGGGATCAATGGTCCAGATTTGATCTTGATCTGACGGCTCAGATTAAATCATGATTTCTCATATCATGATATCGAGATTCCTGTGGTTGATATTACTTGACATCTCCAACTCTTGATCCCCGAAACTCCGACATGGACTGGAATCAACGGTCCATATTCAACATTGATCTGACGGCTCAGATTAAATCGTGATTTCGCATATCGCAATATCGGGATTCCTATGGTTGATATTACTTGACATCTCCAACTCTCGATCCCCGAAACTCTGACATGGACTGGAATCAATGGTCTAGATTCAACCTTGATCTGACGGCTCAGATTAAATCGTGATTTCGCATATCGCGATATCGGGATTCCTGTGGTTGATATTACTTGACATCTCCAACTCTCGATCCCCGAAACTCCAACATGGACTGGAATCAACGGTCCAGATTCAACCTTGATCTAACGGCTCAGATTAAATCGCGATTTTGCATATCGTGATTTCGAGAGGTTAGGGAACCCTGTTCCTTTGACTCTCTAGTCAGCGAAATGATGATATATCCCCACGTATCCTACCCGTATATGGACGGTCCTCCCTCTTTCAAAAATTTTTACGCCCGCTTCTCCTTGTTATACTTTAAAAAGCGTGCAAGTTCTCCTTGATCCAACGATGATCAGGTCCTGTGCTTGGATCTAACGTCTGAGATATGTCCTCCTCTTCAGCGCTCTTCTTGTCTACATTCAGATCTGATGGCCCTCATTTTTTCGAGAATTTTGAATGAGATCCAACGATAAAAAATGCTTCTCAAACTTTACGAGTCTTTGATCATTCGATCAATGTTGCGTTGCCTTTGATCATTCGATCTTCCTAAACTCATATTTTGTTTTCCTGTCGGTTACAAACTTCCTGTACTCATGACTCATGCCATATTCATTGTTGTACTTGCCATCAATGACAAGTGTTCACTATTTTTTAAATATTTTCCATTCGTTGTCTGTTAAATATTTGCCAACACTGCAAATAACACTCAGAGTTCTGCGATATACAAATTGATAGACAAAGCATACAACCAAGAACCAAGTAAACTCGTGGATCATATTCCTAGTCGTTGTTTTCTATGCCCACCACCTTTGTGCTTCTTTCCAGGTATATATCTTGGCAGGAAATGGGATATCTATTACAGATGCGAATATATTATCCCTTCTTTTCCATCTTCTATGCTTAGCCAAATATTCGTTTCTCTTTTCCCTGAACTTTATCTTTCTCGTCACTTATTCATTTTTTCAAAAATGTCTAGCTGTGTGGGTAGGTGGACTTGCGGGTTCACGTTTGCACTCATGCTCTTATATCACGACACCGATCGACCGCTTCCCCATTCCATACCCAGTCACTTCTCCGACCGTGGATTCCTGGTAGGCAGGATCTATATTGGACTTTTATTGTTCCATCACCTGCGAACAGTACCGTGACTTCCGCGATATACAAATTTACAACTGGTCTCAGATCATACTGTCTTTCATATTACAGTCTACATGTCATGCCCTATGTTACACATTAAAGTTACTCATTTCAATGATGACCTATTTTCATCATTACCAGTGTCATAGACATTATATAGTCATGTTTCCTATGTCACGTCTCAAACGACATTACAAGAACACTTAAGACACCTTCAAAGACTAGTTTAAGAAGGAGAAATCGCATGATGAAGAGTACAAAGATTTTACCATGGAAAATACCACTCAAAAGTCATTTTTGGAGGACAATGCTCCCCTACCCACTGTCAGGGAGTGTCAGTGCTCCCTTCCCTCATTTCGGGGAGAATTGCAACACTTTTTTCACCCTTCTCGGGGAGCGTTGGGATTGTTTAAGCAAATTTTGGGCAGTTCTCCCCTACCGACTGTCAATGAGTGATAGCACTCCCTACCCTTCTTTGGGGGAGATTTGCAACACTCTGAGTCCCATTCTAAGGGATCACTAGGTTGTTTGAGGGAATATTTGACTATTGAGGAAAATCAGGGAAAAATCCCCCTCATCTCTGGAGTTGGTTGGATTTGAATCTGAGGTCAAGCTTGGAACTTAGGAAGGATCCACAACTGATGGAGAAAGATAGTCAACCTATCCCAAGAATCTCTAAGGTGGTTGGGTCTCTCCAAGATTATATGACGCCTTCTTATGGTGAAAGGGACATGGAGTTTAGAGTCATCAAACTTATGATCTCATAAGGGAGATAATCAAGAAAGTTATAGTCATTCTAATCGTGGATATTTTGAGCAAGGGTCTGGACAAAGAGAGCTTGGTGAAGCTATTGCATCTACATCTATGGTTGTAAGCACTTTGCTTTGTTTTCATTAATATATATATATTCTTGGCATGTTTCCTTCAACTTTGTGTATGTTTCGTGATTTTTTTCTTTTTGATAGATCTATTTCGAAGCTAATCATGGTAGGAATAGAAAGTATGTTTTTTCGTTGTTGTTCCTTCAATTGCAGGACCTTCTGAAAGACTTGGAGATCAAGATCAGCCTGGATCAAGCAAGGACAAACGTTATTAAAGGTATTTATATTCCTTTCTTCTTATTCCTTGAATATTTTAGCTTCATTAGAAGGAATGTCAGTGTTCAACATTTTCACTTTTTTGTCTTGGTTATGGGGGTCTAGTATCCAAGAGGAAATACACTTGTCTGCAGGGGGATTCTCCTGTAACAAAATGTAATGACCCTAGTTGGATAAATGTTTAAGATATTATAAAGTAAAACTAATTAGGGGATTAATTGTGTTAACAAGGTATTAATTAAACAAAGATGATTTAATGATATTAATTAAGTGATTTATTAATTAATTAAAGGATATAATTGTGATTAATTAATTAATAATTTAACTACAAATTACATTTAATAACATGAGTAATAGATTTAATAGATTAATAAGATATATTATAAAAAGGTTACGTACCCAACAAGGGATAACCTATTAATCCCGAGAGGATAAAATATTAAAGGAAGGGATAAGGGGCATTAATGGGGGTAGGTAAGGAAGTAAAAGCATGAGTCGGTGAAGGAGGAATAAGGGAGGAAGGAGGTTGACGAGAGGGGTATTCTACGGAGGTTGGGGATGGATTTTGGGAGCTCTAGGATTTGCAGAGAGGGAGGTGAAATTTTGTGAACTTGGGATTGATACAGTGCACCGGAGTTGCTGGGGGTTTTGGGCACGGGGGCTAGGTTACCCATTGATATCCTGGAGCTAGGGAGCTACCTAGTTGGCAGGGAGGAACGAATTTGGGTAGTGTTCATAAGAGATCAAGGAGGCAAGCTGGGGACAAAAGGAGGGATAATAGCATCAGGTTCAGGTATTTATTTAAATTTATGCATTGTTTTTCATTATGATTAATTAATTTTATTATTATTGATATATTTGATTACGAATGTGCTAAATGAAGGTAACTTTTAAATTTCACTGTTGTGTTGTAAATTAATGGTTGTTTAAATTAATTCGGCCATTACACAAAAAATGGCGACTCCACTAGGGAACATAGATTTCAGTTTTGGTTTCCTTCCTTTGGTTTGTCCCTGCCATTTTCCCACCTTTCAGATCACTTTTACTGTTTTTTCATCATCTATTATCCTTCTCCTACCTTCACTAGCAATTTCACCAATTTTTATGCATTCTGGGTGAGTTTTTCTTCATTTTTTTACTATTTTTTGAATTTTTGGGTGGATCAACGCCCCCGATAGGCCATATCAGAGCGTTATCACTCCCCTACAGGGATTTAGGGATCACCACAACACTCTATACCCTTGAGACAGTGAGCGTTGGTCTTCTTTTTGGAGGAGTTTTTCCCTTTTCTGCTCAGATTTTCTCATCTTGTTTTGTGGAAGTATTTACCTAGAATTTTTTTATTGGTTTGTGAATTTATTTAGGTTGATATTTGGTGCTTATCACCCCTTATTGTTTTTATTGGAACTTGAAACTTTTTCCGAAATGTGAAATTTCCCTTTCTAGTTGCTTGTTTTGTCGAGACAATTTGAATGATTTCTCTTTCTCTCTGTCTTTTCTTGATTCTTCTCTGCATCTTCTTGTACTCAATGAATGTTTGTTAGTTTTTGAATCCTTTATTGAGTTCTTGTTAGGACAATTTCCTACTTGTTTTCTTTCAGTTCTCATTGCTTTGAGTGCATGCTTTGTTTGAAAACCTTTGTTGCTTCGTGTCTTTTGCATCTGCATTTGACTCTTTCTTCTAATTGAAATTTTTGGAGCATTGAAGGATTTTAATCTTCTTTCTTTATACATTAGAATAAAAAAAATACAATACTTACATTCTTTCTTTTGGGTAGTGAAACTAGCTTGCATTCGAGGTAGCAAAATTGCATGATTTTTGGCATTTTGGGACATTTTGCATCTGGAATGATAAACGTTTTCTCCTTCTCGTAATATATATTTCATTGAAGTGAAATGTTTGCATTCTCATTTCTTTGCATTTTTTAGAGTCGGTCAAAACACCATTTAGTCCATGCCATTTTCGTCTTGAGTAAACAACATCCTTAAAATCAAGTGCTAAACTAAAATTTATCAGACATTTTTACATTTTCTGTTAGGAAACCTACATTAGCTTAAGGTGTAGGGATTTGGAATAGGTTGAAAGGATAACTTTCCAAAGCTGTCAAACAAACTTAGCATCTTGTGATAGGGAGAGAAAATCCAATTTTCGTATAATCTTATTGGGATCCCCCTCTCACACAGGGGTTACGCACAAGGTCACATTCAGGAGAGTTACAGAGATTATCCCTCCATGGTTTAACCGTTCATAGTAGTCAGATCGTATATTGGGGGTTCTTCTTAAGGTTCAACTGTCTTCATTTGGTCTCGGTGCTTCTTGAACTCTAAATCCATTCAGGTTTTTTTGGAGTTCTACCGGTCCACTTGTTCTCATTTCTCTTGAAGGATTTCAGACTTGGTATCATGCCCATACATTCAAATTGGATTGTCGACTATACCTACCTAGGGGCTGACTGCGAGTTGGTGACCTTAGTAGCCATAATCTTTAGGGTCTTACACAAGGTGATGGTGAAGGGAAGCCTCATTGTACCTAGAACAGACATTGATCAAACTCACTCAGGATCCTTGGAGGGTAAATCCACGTCTAGTATCCAAGAGGAAATCCACTTGTCCGAAGGGGGATTCTCTTGTAACACCCTCTTCTGTGGTACACATTTTTCACTGAAAACTTCCAAGACATACAATTCAACCGTCGAGTCCTCACGTCTTCTATGGAACTATTGTCACCCTATTTTGAAGTTTGTCTGTCCTCTTTCCATACTTCACCATTTCTTCGAATTTATTTCACAGATCGTCGGCTTGGAGGGTTCAAAAAATATCCAATTTCTAATCGTTGTTTCCTATGCCCGTGCCCTTTTGAAATTAGCAATTAGCAATTATATATAATATCTTATTTCTAAGTATGCAATTAGAAAGGGTTAACGCTAAACCAAGATTTAAGGAAATCTCCCATTAATATGCATAAAACCAAAATTTTCGGATGGTAATTCAATCCTCGATTCTAAAAATGAGTCCAACTGACCGTTTCCCAATTCCATACTTAGCCACTTTCCCGGAATTCTGCAAATATACAAACCGACTACTAAACTGCCCCATGATGCTCTCTTTCGTCTTACATGTTTTGCAGTCAAAAATTTCAATTCATAAAATTTGACCGTGGGACACTCGCCTCTCCTGAGTATCCCTCATAACCCTAGTTTGAATCTCGTCCGACCACTTTTCATACCTTGCCATTCGTTCCTTGCTCTCCCTCATCTCTGTGACCTTGGCACTTGTTTATAATAAAAAAAGTTTATATATATAGTACATTTTTCACTAAAAACTTATGAGACATACAATTTCACTGTTGGGTCCTCACGTCTCCTGTGGAACTATTGTCACCCCATTTTGAAGCGCGTCTATCCGCTTTTCATACTTCTCCATTTCTTCGAATTTCTTTCATGGATCGTCGGGCTGGCAGGTTCAAGAAATATCCAATTCCTAATCGTTATTTCCTATGCCCGTGCCCTTTTGCAATTAGCAATTACCAATTATATATAAGATCTTATTTCTAAGTATTCAATTAGCAAGCGTTAATGCTAAACTAGGATTTGAGGAAATCTCCCATTAATATGCATAAAACCAAAAATTCTAGATGGTTATATTATCCCTTCCGAGTGTTAATTGCAAACATCATGGAATGTCAGTTGTGTGTCGTTGGGTTGGTCTATTCGGAAAATACTCTATCTTCGATTCCAAAAATGATTTTGACCGACCTTTTCCCTATTTCATACTTAGCCACTTTCTCAGAATTTCGCAAATATACAAAACGGCCTCTGAACTGCCCCATCATGTTCTCTTTTGTTTTACACCTTTTGCAGTAAAAAATTACGATACATAAAATTTGATCGTGGGACACTCGCCTCTCCTTATTATCCGTCGTAACCCTATTTTGAATCTCGTCTGACTACTTTTCAGACCTTGCCATTCGTTCCTTGTTCTCTCCCATCTTTTTGACCTTCACACTTGTCTATAATAAAAAAAAATGTTTATATATATATATATATATATATATATATATATATATATATATA
>ML805733.1:98590-123291 GCA_009831015.1 Picea engelmannii
AATTACGGACATTTAATTCTAACATCTCATCATGCAGGAACCGTATAGATTGTCATTGATGGGTGAAAGGTTCGAGGATATATCCTATTAATATGCATTAAACCAAGATTTGTGGGGGGTTAGATTATCCCTTCCGAGTGTTGATTTCAATATCATGAAATTTCATTCGCACGTCGTCAACTTGGCACATTCACAAAACCTCCAATCCTCAATTGCTCTTCGTTGTACCCACCACATTCGCACTTCTAAATATGCAATAAGTAAGCTTTACTACTAATAGGTCATCATGCACCACCCATACATATTGTCATTAATCAGTGAACAGCTCGAGGAGCTTTCCCATTCATAAGCATTTAACAAAGATTTTGTGGAGAGTTATATTATCGGCTCCAACTGTTCATTTCAACCATTGTCTGGAGAAAACCAATGTTCTCATAAACCTATGGAATCAACTCGACAACAGTTATGTGGAGATATAATGAACATATTCGGGAATGAGGACCAGAACTTCCAGTGGTCCTGGGCATATTCTTATTACTCAACCCCTTCCGCCAGAAACAAAGTAATTTGGACCTCTGGGATTTCTCGTGCAGGTTGTGTCCCTGAATCTTTTGACTGTAAGGAGCTGGTCTCTTGGTGCGGCAATAAATTTATTTCAGACAAAAGAATTATTCCACAGCGGGACCGCTCTTCTGTTTCTTTGTGACCTCAAGTCTTCCACTAGATGTTAAGATTGTTGTAGCCAACATTGATGTTCAGATGAGAAGATTGCAAACATTTCCTAGAAAAGCATAATAATGGGCTGGACCTCTTGCCCCATTTATTGGAAGACCCAATTGTAGTTCCTGAAGATATCACAAGCTTGCAGGTTAGTTCATTTAGAAATCCATTCCGCGAAATTGCCTGGTTGTTTAGAAGAATAATGGGACAGGAGTCCACAACAACTGTTTCCTGGATGGCTCTTTATATTTTGTATTTCACAGTAAAGGAGCAAGCCATTTTTTATTGGTGCAAGTTAATTTCCCATGAAATCTGTTCCCAATTGTCAAGCTTCAAAAGGGAAAAGAATTTTTATATGTCATCCTACTTAGTTTTTGCGACAACACATTTCTGCCAGTTTCCATAACTGTCTCTATCCAAGAATGTGAACTGGGAATTTGAACCAGTAACGTTCTAGTACCCTCCTCACTCTAAAATTGATAGTTCTCACAAGCTTCTAGTAGACAACAAGAGAAAAACAAATGTGGGATAGGTAAAAGAGCCTGAAATTCAAAGTGAGAACATGGAACTTGAGCTTGATATGGATAACATATTATGCTACCTTGATCATCCTAGAGATGCCATCCAGCATAGTCGTCCAATGGACATATCTGATACCAAAAATTTTGATGAAGATGAATCCTTCGTGTTCGAGAGCATTGTTTTTTATAGCGAGTCCAAAAAATTGATTATTGAAAATATATATATATATAAATAAGAAAGGAAATATCATTTAGAGGTTAACCTTGCGAACATGCGACTGTCATTCGAAAGAGTTTATTATTATTATTAGAGGTTATATTTCATTTGAGCCAGCCATGTCGATGGGGTCATTTGGCTTTGCATTGGCAGTAATGGTATTAGCCGTGCTGGTGGCTAGTGCTGCAGGTGTGCCGAATACAAACTCTGTATCGTCTGCGTGTGGCTAGTGCTGAAGATCCCAAGCGGAAATTCGTTCTTTAATAATATGGGAGCCCTACTCGTAGATCTAGAGAAAAACACTGCCTTCAGTGGATTCGACTACAAGGCATCCCATGCAGGCAGCGGTGACGCACCCACTGCCTATGGGCGCGGGGTTTGCAAGCAGTCAATCTCTCAGTCTGATTGCACCTCCTGCCTTACAAACCTTGGTGCCCGCATATGGGGTATTTGCGGCAACGCCATCGATGCTCGAGTTTAGCTCATTGACTGTTTCATCCACTACGAGCAGTACAACATTTAGTATCAACTACTCTACTACACTGTGCAATACTCTATCTAATATCTATGAGTTTAAATAAAAGTCGCAGGATTCTTTGAGCTACAGAATCTCATCTCACTAGCTAGCTTAGATGATGTTGTGTTATTACTACCAGTGAGTATCTACCTAATCTTCATATAATAAAACTATTGTGCAGTCTTGTATTATCCCTTCCTCTGTCACTCCCAATAATTTCTTTGTCATGGCGTTACAGCTTTTGTTTTAACATATAAAGTCACTCTACCTAAACTCAAATAACATCAATAATGACTTTCACACTGAATTATTCACTTAAATGTTATATTCCCTTAACTCTACATGTGTATGCTACAACCAACCTAATCTTTAATATAGGTATTCATTAAAATTTATCTTTATTCATTCTATAATTATTGGAATTTTCATTATTGTTATTAGTAAATTGATGTATGATTAATGGAATTTTTTATATCAGTATTCAGAGATTTAGTAATTATTAAAATTATTCGTACAACTATATAAAAGTGGTTGATACATTATTATTAAATTTATTAACTAATACAATTATATATTATTCATAAATTTAGTAATTATTAAAATTATTAATACAATTATATAAAAATGATTGATATATTATCAATAAATTTATTAATAAATACAATTATATAATAGTAATTCATATAAATCAATAAAATTACTTACATAAAGGTGACACAACGATATAAAGGTGGTTGATACAGTATGATTAAATTTATTAACTAATATACGATATAAAGGTAGTTGATATTTTATGATTAAATTTATTAACTAATACAATTATATTATATAATTTATTAACGAATAGAATTATATAATTATATAATAATAATTCATATAAATCTATAAATTTAATTACATAAAGGTGTTAGTTGACATAGATTAATAAAGCTTTGTTTTATATAATAGTTATATCGTTCATTCAATTTATAAAATTTGTATTATTATGGACTTTAAATTTGTTTTATATAATAGTTATATCGATTCTCCAGGACCTGGTATTCTCTATCCGTCAAGACATTGACGACCTTCGCTTTTTCATAGAGCACCTTGTCCAATGTGCAGAGAAATTGGAAACTTTATTGGTGTTCATGCTTCGACCCATGAAAGAACACGACGTGGACACTGCTGCACAAGGGAGCTTAATTTTGGATCCGCCACCACAGATGGACAACATACACAAGATGGTATTCTCTCGGGACATGGGCAAGCGAGCAAGGGAAGATGACACTAGCAGAGCGTGCCACATATCATGACAATCAGACCAGGACAGTCGAAGAACAACCAGGTGTTTACATGCATGTCTTTGTATTTATAGCACCTTCAGCTTTTATGTTGGTGAGAGAATAATTGTTTTTTAGAATTTTGTTAATTATCTACCCTTATGGACAGTCGAATCGGTTTCCCTACAGGGCGATTCAGACAGGATTGTTTAAGCTCTCTTCGTCATGGTAGGATATGGGATGAGATGAATTTGTTTACCTTCGGGGAAATTCAACAAACTTTTATCTTTGATATCATTGTGGATATGTAATTTTGTTTTATGACAGAGAATATATAGATACTTACTTACAATTAAAAAAAATACTTATCATAAATTTATTTTTAGATATTTAATGTTTTTCTAAATTGATTTCTGGTTAATAGTGTTGTGATATTGAGTCAATCTCCGATACTCCACACAATCCCAAAGCATTTGGAAGCATTTGTTCATGCATATCATTCATATTAATGTTTTATGGATATCTAATTTTTTGAAGTTTCCAACTCTAGGATTGATGGGAAAAAGTAGTTTAGGAAAAGTTATTATAATGTAAAGGGAAGAGATTGCAATTGAAGTTAGAATTTGTGATTTTGAAATTCAAAACAAAGTTTTAAAAGAAGTGCATTAATCAATTAAACTAATAAGTGGCTATTTCTAACCACAATTAAAATAAAAATAAATTAAATTAAATTAAAAAATAACTATCTTAACTTATTCATGGCTAAATAGTTAGCTTATTAATAATTTCTCCAAAATTAATAAATAGTTAGCTTATTAATAACTTCTCCAACAATAAATGGCTTATTCATTTTTTTCTTCAAACAACGATTTTGCAATTCGAATTTCTTTAAACGTATTTTTCTTTCGATTGCGCTGTAATCGAAAGATATATGGCACCAGAAGTTGGATCTTATATAATCCTCCGTGACATGAATATTAATTTTAGTTTCGAAATATATAATCCTTCGTGACATGAATATTAATTTTAGTTTCGAAATAAGCAAAAAACGACAACGATTTTCACCTTCAGAGTGCATTCCAAACGTTTTCCAAAGCTCTTTAAAATTAATCTTTGATAAGATCCAACTTCCCTTTTGATTACAGCTCAAAACTTCTACTAAAACATTATGTTCAAAGAAATTCGAAATGCAAAATCCCCGTTTCAACCGTTTCATGGAAAATAAGTTAGGTAGATGCGTGCATAATTAACAAATTCTTTAATATGGTTGTCAAGGAATCAATCAACCATTTTAAATTTATTAAATACAAAAATATATAATTACTCAACTAGATAATTAAAAATGTTTCTCATCCATGCTTTTCAAATCACTTTTATAAAATTATGCTAATTCTTATTTCATTAATATTATTATTCTTACATGGAACATGGAATGTGACTCAATGATCCGTATTGATTTTCATAAATTTAATAAAATGGGAGAGTAGAATATAATACAAAAATGTTCACATACTTGTTAAATAAGAATACATTGGACTCTATTATATAGAGTGTGCACAGGTTCTAACTTATTCAGTCTAACTTATTCCAAAGATAACTAAAGAGGTTGAGAGAATATTTCAACCACACACCAAATTAGTATCTCACAAATCCAACTCTCTAACAATATCTTAAGAATAGGATCACACAACTCACGTAGAGATTAACTCTACTTCTCAATACATTAGCAAGCATATTAGATAAGTAGGAATTATATATTCCAACACTCTTCCTTAATGACTAGTTATCTAAATATTTATGTGGTCATATCTTCATCTGCTTCCTCTTGTACATGCATTTGATTATTGACGTCCATATAAAAAGAAATCCATCTACCAGAATAAATGGGTCATCAACCGTTGTAATCTCGAGTTCTCTAAGAATCATTTTCAACTACATGGTTCATTCAACCATTCTTCCTCATACCTTCCCCTTCATCACATCATCATCAACCTGGGTTTTTTTCGGCTTACCCATAACCATGGTCTGGGTTTTCTCAGATTACCCTCAGTTATGCACCAGGTTTTCTCAGATTACTTGTAACCATGCTCTGGGTTTTCTCGGATAACCCTTAACCATGCACCAGGTTTTCTCAGATTACCTGTAACTATTCTTTCTCAAGTGGTTTTGGCCACAAACCATCCTTTACATAGTGGTTTTTAGATTACCACAAACTTTTCACATTAGGGGGTATACAATGGCTTAGGTACACAGTATTCTCTAGGACCACTACTTCAAAATATCATAGAATTGCTTTCAATTACATGTGTGACTCAATTTCAAATAACTTAAATGACATAACTATGCACACCTTCAAACAAAAAATATCAGAACTCAATCTCGCTTTTGTGTCAAATTGGAGGGTGTGTGTGTAACACCCTACTCTGGCATACTGAGCGAACTTATTCTTTGAGGACACTTGCTCGCAAGTGATCTGGATTATTATGTTATTAAAACATTTGATTTTGATTATGAGGCATTATGGGTTGATGACATGTTGTTTTACTACATTGACATAGACAGGTGCTATTGACTCGGTTTTACTGAGTGTGCCGGATTTTGGACCTCGAGAATGCAGAGGCATCGATGGAACCCTTTGGACTCCGGATCGAGTCGGGGAGTGTACCATTGGGGTTTGATTGTTTTATTGTGATATCAGTGCATCTGATTAGATGATATGATATGGATATATTCTGACATGATTCGTTGATGATGCAGGCTGACGATAGCTTGCCGATCAGGCTCACATGTGGAGTAAAGGGGTCACGCATGACTACCAGAGATGTTGAGGGAGAGGTGTGGACAACAGCCCTTCCACAGCCTACTAGCACTCCCGCCCTGGCTCAAACTGTAGGTTAACGTTTACCTAGTTCAAGAGGACCCATGATGCCATGAGGGCGGACTGCGACAGTCGCTCATGATGATTCGAAGAGGCACGCAATAAGGCGGGGGCCTTATTCCTTAGAGGCCCTTAGTCTCCCACAAGTTCACCTAGAGGAATATTGACTCCAGGGGTTTTTTATGTCTACCAAGTCAGTCAAGAGGCGAGTGGCACCATTGGAGCACGTGGTGTTTCCTGAAGGGCATGTCATGCAAGAAAAATGGAAAGAGGTGGGTGGTACCCATGGAGCACATAGTGCATCTTGAAGGGCATGTCGCGCAAGGGAAAAAAATTAAGGCGAGTGGCACCCTTGGAGCACCTAGTGCATCCTGAAGGGAACGTCTTGTTGTTGATGATAAAAGAATGAATCTAGATGGGCTTAGGACGAATAACGTGTTAAGAATTTTTAAAAACAAATTCCCTAATAAAATGTCGCCCAATACGAAAATTTAAGGTCTAAGTCTAAATTATGCTAATGGTAAAATTTTATCTATCTATTTTAAAAAAAAAAAAAAATAAAAACAACATAAATAATAATTATACTCTTCGTTAAATCTTGTAATAATAAGGGGGTAAGAAATTTAAATGATTCATAAAAATCTGTTAGGGTAAAATTTTTAAAAAAAGGGAAATAATTGTTTTATTATTTATGATAATTTAAAATTATTAACTAAAAAAGGAAAAAAGAAAAAGGGGGTTAATTTCTACATCTGCCAATTTGAGTCCTAAATGAAAAGGGGAAAGAGGGAAATCTAAAATATTTAGGAAACTAGGAAAAGAGGGAAACATAAGAAGAAAAGGGAAACGCAAGGGAAAAAGCAGAAAGTCAAACTTAGTAAGGTATCTAACATTAAGAACTTTCGAATTTAAAATTGAACTAGCAAATTGATAATGGAGAAAGTCATTAAAACCTATAAGAGAATTTGGGGACACCTAGGAACGATTCTACGATTCTACGAGGAATGAAGGCGATGGGTGACACTTGTATGGGGAGGAATTTTTAGGATTTAATTTTTAAAAGCTTAATTAAATGAGATTTTAGGAAAGTAAGGGACTTCGAAACTCTATATAATGAAGGGAGGAGAAAGATGAAGGATCTCTTCTGTTTGCATAACGTTATGCTGCATAAATCTCTACTTAACTGACTTAGCTTGTGGGTGTTGGGATACCCAGCTCGGTGAGGTCTGGTAGCTCGGCTTTGCGAGGCGAGCTGGGAGCTAGTTGAATCTCTGGATAGTGTGTGTGGCCCTTTTGTAGCTCGAGGGGCTAAGGGGGAAAAAGAGTACCCCTAGCATTAGCTGGGAGGTATCGGTGAAGTCTCGTTGATCGACAAGAAAAAGTTGCACGGAGCGCGCGGGACATCACTCAGAGCGGGCGATCGGGCAACAGTACGCTCTCTTCATTTTTGTATGGTAGATTGTTGTAGGATTTATGCTTGGATCTGCATGTTTATAGGAGTAAGTAAACTGATTGTCTAGATTGATGACTAAATTTCTTTCATAGCCTAGCTCGATGATTGATTGACTCCCATGGTCTTTGTTTCCCTGCATGTCTTGACCTCTTTGTGGTGTTTGATTGTGACCATTGTGGTGGTTTTCCTATCATCCCTAGCTCATCAGTCCTCACCTAGGCAGTCAGCCAGAAGCCTAATCTACGGTCGTCGCTTCGGCGTTAATAGACCTATGGATCTCAAGGCCCTGCCTTTCTGTACGAGGATGATGAGAAAATGACGAACCTATCAACCGTCTACCTCTGTTGTTGTCCTTCGATGATTAGATCCTTTCAGATCTCTTAGTGTTGTCTGCAATTTGTATTGTTATTCTAGCAATGGAAAAACGAATTGATTCACGTCTGCATTTTGTATTTGTATTCTGGCAATGGAAAAACAAATTGATTCATGTTTTCATTTTGTATTGGTATTCTGGCAATGGAAAAACAAATTCATTCATGTCTACATTTTGTATTTTTATTCTGGCAATGGAAAAATGAATTGAGTCATGTCTGCATTTTGTATTAGTATTCGGGAGATGAAAAAATGAATTGATTCATGTTTGCATTTGGTATTGGTATCCTGGAAATGGAAAAATGTTTTTCCTTTTAAATGTTGCCAGAGATTGTCGTTTTAAATGCCCATGTTTTGCCTTCAAATGAGACTGAGATTGTTGTTTTAATTGCCCACGTTTTTTATTTCAGATGAGACCGAGTTTACTGTTTTAAATGCCCACGTTTTTGCTTTCAAATGAGACTAAGTTTGTTGTTCTAAATGCCCATGTTTTTTCTTTCAAATGAGACTGAGTTTGTTGTTTTAAATGCCCACATTTTTTCTTTCAAATGAGACTAAGATTGTCATTTTAAATGCCCACGTTTTTTCTTTCCAACGATGGACTGAGTTGCTATAGAAATCACCCATGAATTTAGCCTTTTAAATCTTAAATTCACTCTTGCCAGAATGACCACGGTTTTGGTAAATAAAAATTGGTTGTGTGCATGTTGAATTTGCCCACCCATTTTTTTGCTATTCAATTCATAACTGACTTGCAGTAATGACCACGATTTTTCCTTCAAACTATGACTGTGTTTTCCCTTGAGTGATGGACTGCGTTGATGTTGATTGGATACATTTTCCTTTAATTGTTGAGTTGTTGTCGACTGGGCATGATTGGCCACCATGTGGGCACTGTGTTTTTGCTAATTTTTCCATGGTGAATTAAATGGATAATAGTTAGTTAAATGCCTTACTATTGCTAGATTCATTGCTATGTAATGGTCACATTAATTGCCTTGATTTTTGCCAACAAATAAAATGGATAACAGTGAGTTAAATGCCTTGTTATTGCTAGATTCATTGTTATGTAATGGTCATATTAGTTGCCATAACAATTGCAACAACAATGTAAATGGCCAACAAATTCATTCTTTAGATTAAATGACACAACGAGTTAAATGTTAACTAGCACCTTAAATGCCTTGCTATTGTTGTATTACTTGTTATGACAACAGTCATGTAAACTACCTTGTTAATGCGCTTTTAATTGTCATGTTAATGGTCATGTAAGTGCCTTGTTATTTCTATATTAATTGTTAAGTAACCACTATGTTAATTTCCTCAATAAATTGCTCCAGCCCTGCTAATAGTTAGTAGTTTCCTTCTAATATTATTAGACATATAGTATTGTTAGTTCGGTGAATATAACTAGACTACATGCTGAGATTTAATTGTTCATAAGTGTTATAATGATAGAATTCTACTTTAAGATTGTAAATGTTGTTACTTAAGTTAATGTCTAGTTGGTTGGAGAATTTGTATTAACATAAACGTAATCAATTAGGTTGTGTCAAAGATTAAAATTTGATTGGTAAGTAAGGAATGGATTGCAAATTTTAGACTCACTGGATTGAATTTTAATTAAGGATAGAAGGCATTTATAATTATGGTTTTAGTATTGACCACTTAGATTTGCAAAATTAATTGTATTAACGTTTATTTAGCGGACGCATTATTGTCTAATTGTAACTTGACGTGCCCCGTTAGAATGTAACCCTTGTTAAAATTGAATGTAATCATAGATCGGTTAGACTGGGTGATTGGTGGGAGTGGGGACGATGTCGTGTTGGACGACATCACCCCTTGTCTTCGTCCTCTTGTGTCTTGTCAACCTTTGTGTGGGGTAGGTATAGTCTCCTAGTCAGTATTTGGTTCCTATCTCATCGGAGTTTTCTTGATTCTTGGTCCCTTTTGTTTTGTGCCAAGTTTATTGACACATCTATCACCCGAGGAACGACATGATTCTTGATGAGGGGATCATGGCACACCCTGGGGATAGTGGCGAATGAGATCTTGGCTGGAGTAGGTTATTTGTGTGACTATTGACGAGCGTGCAAGTTGCTCTTGGCACAAGGGCCGAACGCCTTGAGGTTCTAGTATTGTTCTTCTAGGCCGTGATGTCGGGATGGGGTGTTGTCCCTTAGCTTGTAGGCGTGGTCATGCTTGTGGAAGGGTAGTTGTCCTCCTTGTTATTTTCCGCATGTTTTCCAGTTGTCTTGAGCCGGTGTGTGGTGTCATAGTAACTTGTTGCCTAGACTGTGTGCTAGCGTTTGTCGTCAGTGGTGTGATTAAACTGTTGTCATCGTTGCCTTCTTGCCTCTTAACTCCTGGAAAAAAAAAATGAAAAAAAAAAAACTGCTTCGCTCGTTGTTGTAACAATGGGGTCGTTACATATGGTATTAGAGCGGGTTCAACCCGCGATTAGGGATCACTATGACTTTCGTTGATATGATTTTATTATAATGTTTCTAACTGATTTGACTTGTATGCGTGCAAGTAATCATGGTTAGAGGACATCATGGAGGCATATGACGGGGTGCTAGGGGAGGAGGCGCGATGCCTCCAGTAGCATCCACGCCTAAGGGATCTAACCCCAGGGAGATGAACAGGTTGTCGGGCAGGAGAAGATAGTAGTTGGTGATGTGGTCGGAATGATGAGATCTTTTCAGCACATGTCTGAGGCACTAATCAGCCGTTTGGCGAGAGATGAGGCCAGAGCATCAAAACCCCCTAAGGGTCCATCGCATGCTCCGGTTAGTACAGGTAGCATTCACCGGGAGCTCGAGAAGGTCAAATTTCCTGAGTTCTTTGGTGCCCCGGATGGCGCAGCCACCGAGGCATGGTTGGAGAATATGTCGATGTGCTTTTCACTTCGCGATTATACCTCCAACATGAAGGTCCACATGGAGGTCTTCCAACTGAAAGGATGTGCTCTTCTATGGTGGAAGATGCTCCTACTGCAGTTGAACATGGTCGTTTTCGAGAGAGATACCTATCAGAGGAATTCATTGAGTGTCAGCTCAAGGAGTTTAATGCCTTACGATAGGGCAGTCATACGGTGCCTGAGTACAAGGCCCATTTTATGGAGTTGCTCCGGTATGCTCTGCATCTTAAGAAGGAGAAACCTAAGGTCAACAAGTTTGTGTTCGGCCTTAACGATAACATATGTGCCAAGGTTAGGATTTTGATGCCTCAAACCTTGCATGATGTCGTCCAGAAGACCCTTATAGCAGAGGAGGATCTTATCAACAGGGGTCTGACCAGGACTCCAGCAAGACCAACAAGGCAGGTGTCATCTAGTACACAACAGCATCAGACACGAGCCAGAAATACGTCAGGGTATCGTGGCTTCCAGAGGGGATCCACTTTCACTACACCTCGACGATCGACGCCTCAGCAGCGGACACCTTATCGGGGACCATGGCATTAGCAACAACATCGATCACAGTAGCAACCGTTTAGTCCTATTTAGCAGAAAAGACCAGGATTCCAGGCCGGTGGGCCGTCATCTTCTACTTCGGGTACCAGGACTACTAGGCCGAACAAGGGGTGTTGTACGTGTGGGGAGCCACACTACCAGCGTGACTGCCCTGTGGAGAGGACTAGAGTGTCCGGATTACCTGGACCCACTATCATGGGAGATATGGGCAAGGCCTGTCGGATTCATGTAGCGGTGAATAACCGCCAGGCAGAGCATCAATCGACTGTGCTTGAGACGACAGGTATCGTCGTTGATTAGAGCCTTAGTATTTTGATAGATCCAAGTGCTACCGAGAGTTTCATTTCTGGTGTAGTGCTAAAAAGGATTAAGGTAAAGGCAGTCGAACATGATGAGTTTAGCTTCGTAGAGATGGCCTCAGGAGCCAAACAAAAGGTTGGAGGAAAGGTTATGGGCTATATCCTTAACCTGGAAGAGTTTGTCACCAGGGCCAACTTGTAAGTTATAATCTTAGGATCTTATGATGTCGTGATAGGTATGGACAGGTTGGAATCGCATGAGGCGATACCCAACTACAAGATGAAATGGTTGAGCTTGGTCGATGATGAGGGATAGAGACGTGTGATTGTAGGTCAGAACCAGGGAGTTTCTCTAAGGTTCATATCTTCCTTGCATCTTCGGAAGAGCATGCACAAGGGGTGCAAGCTTTATGTGATCCTTGCATTAAACGAGAAGGGAGTAGCAGAAGGTCTAGAACACCTTCCGGTGGTGAGAGAGTTTGCGGACGTATTTTCGAAGGAGTTACCTGGGATACCGCCAGAGACAGAATTGGAGTTTACCATAGACCTAAAACCGGGGACTGAACCGATAGCGAGAACGCCTTATCGGATGTCGACCCTAGAGTTACAGGAGTTGAGAATGCAACTAAAGGAATTGTTTGACTTGGGACTGATACGTCCAAGTGTGTCACTGCGGGGTGCGCCTGTTTTTTTCATACGAAAGAAGGATGGGTCGTGGAGGCTCTGCATTGACTACCGTCAATTGAACAAGGCCACGATCAAGAATCAATATCTATTGTCGAGGATTGATGATATGTTCGATTAGATGAAGGGTGTAACGGTGTTCTCAAAGATCGATTTGCGATCAGAGTACCACCGGTTACGGATCAAGGAATATGATGTCCCTAAGACCGCCTTTAAGATGAGGTTTGGACATTACGAGTTCACTATTTTACCGTTTGGACTAACAAATTCCCCAGGGGTATTTATGATTTTGATGAACAGGGTGTTCCGCGAGTACTTGGACAAGTTCGTCCAAGTATTCATTGACGATATTTTTATTTACTCTCGGATGATGGAGGAGAATTAGGAGCGCTTGTGCTTGGTACTATAGTGTCTGCGAGAGCAAAAATTGTATGGGAAGTTGTCCAAATGCTCATTTTATCAATCGAAGATTCACTACTTAGGGAATGTCATCTCCGACGAAGGCATCATCATGGATCCAGCAAAGGTCAAGGCTATTATGGAATGGCATGCGCCGACGAATGTCCCAGAAGTTCATAGCTTCATGGGTTTAGCAAGATACTATCGACGGTTCGTTGAGGGATTTTTGAAGATAGCAAATCCGATCATGGAATTGCAGAGGAAAAACAAGAAGTTTGTTTGGACCGAGAAATGCAGGGAAGCATTACGAAGGCTCAAGGAGTTGTTGACATCAGCACCGATACTAAAGGTCCCTGACATGGACACGGACTTCTTGGTATGCACTGACGCATCCAAGGAAGGCTTAGGCAGAGTCTTGATGCAAGACGGACGAGTGATAGCGTACATCTCCAAGAAACTGAGAAGGCATGAGGAGAACTACGCGACACACGATTTGGAGTTGTTAGCCATCGTATATGCCTTGAAGGTTTGGAGACACTACCTTGTTGGATGAAAATTCGAACTAAAGACTGACCATTGTGGACTACAACACATCTTTAAGCAAAGCGACTTGAACATGCAACAACGGTGTTGGTCAGAATTGCTTAGTGAGTATGACTTTGAGATTACTTACATAAAAGGAACAGTGAACCGAGTGGCAGATGCATTGAGTTGGAGACCACGCATATTTTCGGTGCTGCCTCTTTAGACGAATCTACAAGAAAATATTCTAACTTTACAGCGTGACGATGACTGGTACAAAGAGGTCGAGGGTTTTATCAGACAAAAAACAATGATGGTACCTAGATTTGAAGGATTTTCATTTTATAGCGATGGTTTATTGAGGTTTAAAAAATAGATTTACGTATCGTTGAACGATGAGTTGAGGATGTTGATCCTAAGTGAGGCTCATAGAGCCATCTACATGGCTCACCCGGGAGTCATGAAGATGAGGGCGGACCTTAAACCCTTATTCTTCTAGAAGGGATTGAAGGCAGAGATAGTCAACTATGTGGCCAGATGTCTAGAATGTCAGCAGGTAAAGGCTGAACATAGACACCCAACAGGATTACTACAGCCACACGCTATTCCGAAATCGAAATGGGAGGTTATTTAGATGGATTTTATTGTTGGATTGCCACTGACGGCAAGGAAACATGACTCGATTTTCGTAGTAGTAGACACTCTGATGAAGAGTGCTCACTTTATTCCTATGTGTATGACATATCAGGCACCTGACATAGCTAAAGTTTTCATCAGTGAGATTGTGAGGCTGCATGGCGTGCCTAAGAGGATTATATCCGATCGAAGATCGGTGTTTACTGGACGATTTTGGACGAGCTTCCAAGAGGCCTTGGGAACCCAACTTAACTTTAGTACTGTGTATCACCCAGAGACTGACGGCCAGACCGAATGAATGAACCAGACCTTGGAGGACATGTTGCACATGTATGTGATGGACCAACAAAAGCATTTGGAATAATTATTACCACTGGTGGAATTTGCTTATAACAACAGTTACCAAAGAACCATTAAGATGGCGTCTTTTGAGTTTCTTTACGGGTGACTGTGTTGGACGCCTTTGAGTTAGGAACGGCTTGAGGATAAGGTCCTGGTGGGACCAGAACCGATCCAAGAAATGGAATAGAAAATGCAAATGATAAGATAAAGGATTAAAGAAGCGTACGATCGACAGAAGAGTTATGTCGATGCGCACCGTGTCGACTATAGTTACGAGGTTGGCGATCGAGTCTTCTTATGGGTTAAATTGCATAAGAGTTTGATCAAGTTTGGAAAGGGAGCTAAACTCTCTTCTAGGTTCGTGGGACCTTTCAAGATTATGGAGAGAAAGGGGCATGTGGCCTATCGACTAGACTTGCCTAATTCTTTGAGGCATATGCATGATGTTTTTCATGTATCTGTTTTGAGACATTATATTAGTGATCCTACACATGTTATTGACATGAGTTCCTTCCAGGTATTGGATGAGGGGGCGCTCACAGCTGAGCCGACTGTAGATCCGGTCAAGGTCTAGTGGGACAACTATAGTCCACACTCAACGACCTGGGAGGACACATATGATATGCGCCAACAGTTTCCATTTTTGTTTGATAGATAGAATTATGATACTGTGATACACATTATTTAGGCACTTATACTGTGAAACTTCAGGATGAAGTTTAGACCAAGAGGGGATGTATGTAACACCTCGCTCTAGCACACTGAGCAAACTTATTCTTTGAGGACACTTTCTCACAAGTGATCTGGATTATTATGCTATTAAAACATTTGATTTTGATTATGAGGCGTTATGGGTTGATGACATATTGTTTTATTGCATTGACATATACAAGTGCTATTGACTCGGTTTTACTGACTGTGCAGGATTTTGGACCTCGAGGATGTAGAGGCATCGATGGAACCCCTTGGACTCTGGATCGAGTCGAGGAGTGTACCGTTGGGGTTTGATTGTTTTACTGTGATATTAGTGCATTTGATTAGATGATATGATATGGATATATTCTGACATGATTCGTTGATAATGCAAGTTGACAATAGCTTGCCGACCAGACTCACATGTGAAGTAAAGGGGTCACACATGATTACCATAGATGTTGAGGGAGAGGTGTGGAAAACATCTCTGCCACAGCCTACTAGCACTCCCACCGTGGCTCAAACTGTAGCTTAACATTTATCTAGTTCGAGAGGACCCACGATGCCGTGAGGGTGGACTGCGATAGTCACTCACGATGATTCTAAGGGGTGTGTAATAAGGCGAGGGCCTTATCCCTTAGAGGCCCTTAGTCTTCCATAAGTTCACCTGGCGGAATATTGACTCCAGGGTTTTTTTATGTCTACCAAGTCAGTCAAGAGGCGAGTGGCACCCTTGGAGCACGTGGTGCATCCTGAAGGGCACGTCACACAAGAAAAATCGAAAGAGGCAAGTGGCACCCTTGGAGCACGTAGTGTGTTTTGAAGGGCACGTCACGTAAGGGAAATAAATTAAGGCGAGTGGCACCCTTGGAGCACCTAGTGCGTCCTGAAGGGCACGTCGCGTTGTTGATGATAAATGAATGAACCTAGATGGCCTTAGGACGAATAACGTGTTAAGAATTTTTAAAAACAAATCCCCTAATAAAATGTCGCCCAATACGAAAATTTAAGGTCTAAGTCTAAATTATGCTAGTGGTAAAATTTTATCTATCTATTTTAAAAAAACTAAAAATAAAAAAAAAACATAAATGATAATTATACTCTTTGTTAAATCTTGTAATAATAAGGGGGTAATAAATTTAATTGATTCATAAAAATCTGTTAGGGTAAAATTTAAAAAAAAGGGAAATAATTGTTTTATTATTTATGATAATTTAAAATTATTAACCAAAAAGGGAAAAAGGAAAAAGGGGGTTAATTTCTACACCTGCCAATTTGAGTCCTAAATGAAAAGGGGAAAGAGGAAAATCTAAAATATTTAGGAAACTAGGAAAAGAGGGAAACATAAGAAGAAAAGGGAAACCCAAAAGAAAAAAACAAAAAGTCAAACTTAGCAAGGTATCTACCATTAAGAACTTTCTAATTTAAAATTGAACTAGCAAATTGATAATGCGGAAAGTCATTAAAACCTGTAAGAGAATTTGGGGACACCTAGGAGTGATTCTAGGAGTGACTCTAGGTGGGTGAGGGAAATAAGGGAATTTAATTAATTAAAGAAATTAATTTGTGGAGGAATGAAGGGGATGGGTGACACTTTTACGGGGAGGAATTTTTAGGATTTAATTTTTAAAAGCTTAATTAAATGAGATTTTAGGAAAGTAAGGGACTTCAAAACACTATATAATGAAGGGAGGAGAAGGATGAAGGATCTCTTTTGTTTTCATAACATTACACTGCAAAAATCTCTACTTGATTGACTTAGCTTGTGAGAGTTGGGATACCCAGCTCGATGAGGAGTGGTAGCTCGGCCTTGCGAGGCGAGCTGGGAGCTAGTTGAATCTATGGATAGTGTGTGTGGACCCTTTGCGGCTCAAGGGGCTAAGGGGAAGAAGAGTACCCCTAGAATTGGCTGGGAGGTACCGGTGAATTCTCGTCGGTCAAAAAGAAAGAGTTGCACGGAGCGAAGGGACGTCACTCAGAGAGAAGGGACGTCACTCAGAGTGGGTGATCAGGCAATGGTATGCTCTCTTCATTTTTGTATGGTAGATTGTTGTAGGATTTATGCTTGGATCTGCATGTTTAATGGAGTAAGTAAACTGATTTTCTAGATTGATGATTGAATTTCTTTCATAGCCTAGCTCAATTATTGATTGACTCCCATGGTCTTCATTTCCCCACATGTCTTGACCTCCTTGTGGTGTTTGATTGTGACCATTGTCCTGGTTTTCCTATCATCCCTAGCTCATCAGTCCTCGCATGGGCAGTCAGTCAGGAGCCTGATCTACGGTCATCGCTTCGTTGTTAATAGACCTATGGATCTCAACGCCTTGCCTTTCTGTGCGAGAATGATTAGCAAAGGACGAACCTATCAACCGTATACCTCTGTTGTTGTCCTTGGATGATTGGATCCTTCCGGCTCTCTTACTGTTGTCTGCAATTTGTATTTGTATTCTGGCAATGGAAAAACAAATTGATTCATGTATGCATTTTGTATTTGTATTCTGGCAATGGAAAAACAAATTGATTCATGTCTGCATTTTGTATTGGTATTCTAGCAATAGAAAAATGAATTGATTCATGTATGCATTTTGTATTTGTATTCTGGCAATGGAAAAACAAATTGATTCATGTCTTCATTTTGTATTGGTATTCGGGCAATGGAAAAATGAATTGATTCATGTTTGCATTTGGTATTGGTATCCTGGAAATGGAAAAACATTTTTTTCTTTTAAATGTTGCCAGAGATTGTCATTTTAAATGCCCACGTTTTTCCTTCAAATGAGACCGAGATTGTTGTTTTAATTGCCCACGTTTTTTATTTCAGATGAGATTGTGTTTACTGTTTTAAATGCCCACTTTTTCTCTTTCAAATGAGACTGAGTTTGTTGTCTGAAATGCCCACGTTTTTCCTTCAAATGAGACCGATATTGTTGTTTTAATTGCCCACATTTTGCCTTCAAATGAGACTGATATTTTTGTTTTAATTACCCACGGTTTTTCTTTTAGATGAGACCGAGTTTACTGTTTTAAATGCCCACATTTTTGCTTTCAAATGAGACTAAGTTTTTGGTTTTAAATGCCCAAGTTTTTCCTTCAAATGAGACCGAGATTGTTGTTTTAATTGCCCACGTTTTTTCTTTTAGATGAGACTGAGTTTACTATTTTAAATGCCCATGTTTTTGATTTCAAATGAGACTACGTTTGTTGTTCTAAATGCCCACATTTTTACTTTCAAATGAGACTAAGATTGTCATTTTAAATGCCCATGTTTTTGCTTTCCAACGATGGACTAAGTTGTTGTAGAAATAACCCACGAATTTAGCCTTTTAAATCTTAAATTCACTTGCCAGAATGACCATAGTTTTGGTAAATAAAAATTCACTATGTGCATCTTGAATTCGCCCACCCCTTTTTTTGCTATTGAATTCATAACTGACTTGTAGTAATGACCAAGATTTCGCCTTCAAACTATGACTGTTTTTGCCCTTGAGTGATGGACTACGTTGATGTTGATTGGATACGTTTTCCTTTAATTGTTGCATTGTTGTGGACAGGGCAAGATTGGCCACCATGTGGGCACTGCATTTTTGCTAATTTTTTCACAGCGAATTAAATGGATAACAGTTAGTTAAATGCCTTACTATTGCTAGATTCATTGCTATGTAATGGTCACATTAATTGCCTTGATTTTTACCAGCAAATAAAATGGATAACAATGAGTTAAATGCCTTGTTATTGCTAGATTCATTATTATGTAATGGTCATATTAATTGCCAGAACAATTGCTACAACAATGTAAATGGCCAACAGATTCATTATTTGGATTAAATGACACAACGAGTTAAATGTTAACTAACACCTTAAATGCCTTGTTATTGTTGTATTACTTGTTATGACAACAGTCATGTAAACTACCTTGTTAGTGCACTTTTAATTGTCATGTTAATGGTCATGTAATTTCCTTGTTATTTCTATATTAATTGTTAAGTAATCGCTTTGTTAATTTCCTCGATAAATTGCTCCATCCCTGCTAATAGTTAGTAGTTTCCTTCTAATATTATTAGACAGATAGTATTGTTAGTTCGGTCAATATAACTAGACTACATGCTGAGATTTAATTGTTCATAAGTGTTATAATGATAGAATTCTAGTTTAAGATTGTAAATGTTGTTATTTAAGTTAATGTCTAGTTGGGTGGATGATTTTGATTAACATAGACTTGACTGATTAGGTTGTGTTAAAGATTAAAATTTGATTGGTAAGTAAGGAATGGATTGCAAATTTTAGACTCGTTGGATTGAATTTTAATTAAGGATAGAGGGCATTTATAATTATGGTTTTAGTATTGACCACTTAGATTTGCAAAATTAATTGTATTAACGTTTATTTAGCGGATGCATTATTGTCTAATTGTAACTTGACGTGCCCTGTTAGAATGGAACCCTTGTTAAAATTGAATGTAATCATAGACCGGTTAGACTAGGTGATTGGTGGGGGAAGGGATGATGTCGTGTGGGCTGGCATCACCCCTTGTCTTCATTCTCTTGTGTCTTGTCAAACTTTATGTGGGGTAGGTATAGTCTCCCAGTCAGTATTCAGTTCCTAGCTCATCGCATTTTTTTTTAGTCTTGGTCCCTTTTGTTTTGCGCCAAGTTTATTAACACATCTATCACCCGAGGAACAGAATGATTCCTGATGAGGGGATCATGGTGCACCCTGGGAATAGTGGCGAACAAGATCTTGGACGGAGTAGGTTATTTTGTGTGAGTGCTAACGAGTGTGCAAGTTTCTCTTGGAACAAGGGCGGAATGCTTTCAGGCGTTAGGTCTGCGCGCCTTGAGGTTCTAGTATTGTTCGTCTAGGCCGTGATTTTGGGATGGGGGTGTTGTCCCTTATCTTGTTGGCATGGTCGTGTTTGTGTCGGAAGGGTAGTCATGCTCCTTGTTATTTTGCGCATGTTTGTCAGTTGCCTTGAGCCAGTGTGTGGTTTCATAGTAACTTGTTGCCTATACTGTGTGCTATCATTCGTCATTAGTGGTGTGATTAAACTATTGTCATCGTCGCCTTCTTGCCTCTTAACTCCTAAAAAAAAAAAATTTGCTTCACTCGTTGTCATAACGATGGGGTCATTACAGTGTGAGTCTAACGTAATGGGAATGTACACCTCACTTCACTATAACACCTCCATGTAGTCTATAGAAGAACTTATTGGAGATTCTCATCTTAATCTACACACGAATTAAATTGACTAGATGCGATGCAATCTCCTTTAAAATCTCACATGTATAATTGAGGACTAGCTCGTTGAGTTTACAAGTGTTGCAGAAGGCTATGGAGCGCAAGCCATGTTGAACCAACTCTGCAAATATGTGTGAAGCCTCTACAATGGGACTAGAATGTTTCAAATTTGTGTATGTAGTAACTGGATCTTTCATTTTGACATATTTTCGTGTCTTTGGCTTCCGCATTGCTGATTGTTGATGGTCCAAACAGACTAAAAGATTCGAGAGGAGAAAAATATTTAACCCACAAGGACTTCCATCCTCTAGCACCACTCGTACTTATCACAGATTAGCAAGTTCCATGGCATGTTCACGAGGATTTGCAAAATTTGCACTACTTATGATGAAAGTTGGATTAGTTCCATACAAATGACGACATATCTGGTGCATTCTTTGCAAAATGAGTGTAATGTGACGTCCAAATGATCCTTTATATGTATGGGCTTCATCAATGATTACAAACCTGTGATTCGAAAAAATAGGCTCAAACTTCTTGTAAGATGGAAATATTGACATATGAAACATATTGGATTTCATGGTGCGTCCGCTACTTCAGGACATTCGAGACATTGGACGCTTCGCATCTCATCCAATACCCAATCCTTCACATCATTTCTCTCTTCTCTAATTCCTTGAAATGATGAATTCTCTTTGGTGATGCTCCTCCACGCCAACAGTCTCCACAACAAGGTCCCCATGCTCTCACCTAATCAACATGGGGCTCCTACTCAAACAACAACATTACAATAACATCTGGAATTGAGAGACGTCAATCTCATCTTCTTCACCAGCGTTATGCCACGTCTCTTCTACAACTTCATGTTTGACACTTCTAATAGCGACTACCTCTACATGCAGGCAACTTTCACACAGCGGCGACACAACAATTCCTTCATGAAGGCACCTCTTTTCTTCAGCGATTCAAAAAATTACTCATGCAGGATTGGCGGAAAGCATGAGTGAGAGGCACAATACACGTTGGATGAAAGTCTGCACAACACATGACAAATTATCTCTTCGATAGACTTTTAGCGACGACTTCTCTTCATTGCGGACACACTACAGAAATAGAATACTCTACTCTCTGCATGTTCCTGGGCTCTCTCACGAGGGAGTCACGCCTAGACCATCAACTCTGATACTATGATAAAAAGGGAGAGTAGACTATAGTACATAAATTTTCAATTACTTGTTAAATATCAATACATTGGACTCTATTATATAAAGTGCACAAGTTTTTATCAGTTCTAACTCATTCCAAAGATACATGGAGAGGTTGAAAGAATATCTCAACCACACATCAAACTAGGATCTCACAAATCCAACTCTCTAACAACCTCTTAAGAATAGGATCATGCAACTCAAATAGAGATTAGCTCTACTTCTCAATACATTAGCAAGCATATTAAATAAATAAAAATTATATATTCCAACACTTCTTTCATTCTATGATTAACTTAGAGTTTGATATTTTTATTCTTAGATTGTATCTTTTGTTATTATCTCATTCTCAAAATTTCATTTTTTATTTTTCATTTTAAATAATTTCATTTTTATGTTATTTATTTTTAATTAATAACATTTTTAATTTCCTATAATAACATTTTAAATGTAGTTGTTAGGTTTTGTTACTTATATATAAAAACAAACAAAATTACATATATGTTAAAGGCATTCAATAATGAGTAAAGTCACCAAAAGTGCTTCATATTTATCTTTTTATTCCTTAATAGAAAATTAATATGTACTTGTAATATCAAATATGTTTCATAAGTGAAAAAAGAATAAAGAACATAATTTACATAATTCAAAATAAAAACCTAAAACTATCCTCTCTTAAACCAAAAGAAAACTAAATAACATTTAAAATTCCCTCTTAAAAATGATTTTTTAGAAGTGTTGTTAGGTCGTGTTATTCAATGTTATATTCATTTTAAGTTTTTGTTTTTATTTTTTTAAAAACAAAATGTATTATTTTATTAAAAATAAACAAAATTACATAAGCATATGCCAAAGGCATTTAATAATGCACAAAATTAATTAAGCACAAATTCTTCATATTTAATAATGCACAAAAGTTACTTAAACACAAGTTCTTCATATTGCTTAACAAAAAACTAAAATGTATTGGTAATATTAAGTATGTTTCATAACTTAAGAAGGCATATAATTTACATAGTTCAAAATAAAATCTTGAAACTATCCTCTCTCTTAAACAAAAATCTATAATAGTATAAAATTAGAGCCAACTGTAATGTCCCCCACCTCTTAGAGAGGTGATGAGGAGACTCAGTGGCCTGGGCACCTCCACTAGGTCATAGTCTCACACTGAGGGGGGAAAAGTCAAGAAGTTAAAAGTTATATTTTTTAAGTTGACTTAAGAAAGGAAAAGGATAAAGGAGTACAAGATAACTCAACAGAAGAATAGAAGATTAACCCTGGGAGTTAACCTAACTCAACAGAGAATTAGAAGGAAAAGTATAAATAAGAGGCCGGGGTGCACCTATTATTCATTCTGGTTTTGGATTAGCATTTGCTATTGCTCTTGAGCATTCAGTTTGGGGGTTTTCTATACAAACCCTTGTGAGCAACTCAGTGGTGAAATATCCACTCACCTTGTTCCACAGCTTGGTGTCGGGGATGAAAGACTCCTCCACACCATTCTAGTCTCAGGGCCAGTTTATCGAGGGAGGTTCGATCCAGCTTATCCTGAGGGCATAGGGCCATTCCAACAATTGGGTTTTGTTTGTAGGGGTAGGACCATTAGTTTGAGGGGTTTTCTGGAGGCTTATCATCATTCTACATCTGTCTGTAGATTGGGATGTCTTGGAGCCATAGGGGACGTCCTGTGATTCAGTAAAACTCAGATCTAGGGAGATCCGCTTGAGATCTGAGTCCGAAAATTCTCCCACGGGATTCTCATAACCCGATCTATATTCTTGGGGAGTTTCAGAGCATTTGGAGACCTCCTTCATCAGGGCCGAACCAGCTAGGGTTCTTGGAGCCATAGGGGACATCCTGTGATTCAGTAAAACTCAGATCTAGGGAGATCCGCTTGAGATCTGAGTCTGAAACTTCTCCCACGGGATTATCATAGCCCGATCTATATTCTTGGAGAGTTTTAGATCATTTGGAGGCCTCCTTCATCAAGGCCGAACCAACTAGGGTTTCATTCATCCAGTGGGGCACACCATCCAGTGGAGGATTTCAGATCTACAGAGATTGAGAGGGATCTTGGAAATTCGGGAACTTGGGTTGTTCTTACCATCACCCGATCTATCAATTGGCATATTTATTAGGGTTATTGGACACTTTTGGCAGCAGGGCTGAGTTACTGAGGGTTTCAGCCTTCTACTGGAGCGTGGCATTCTTCAACTGGAGAGTTTTGCATTCAGATCTGCTTGTATTGATCTTCATTTCTTATTCAGCCTTTGGAGGCATCTTTTGTATTAGTGGGAACATTTTGTAGCAGCTCATATCTATTGCTTGTACGACCCTATGAGGTTTATGCCAGATCGTCCATCTATTGTATTGATCTTACATTGCTCATAATAAAAAGGTCAGATCTTTGCTTGTGCTTCTACATCTTGAATATATTGTGATCTCCATGTGTTGATGAATCTTGTATGCACTGAATAACTCAATAAATTAGTAGTAGTTAGTGATTCCAAGAAAGAATTTGGCTTGGGATCATTACAGTGGTATCAGAGCCTTGATCCTCCAAACCTGTGGAGAGATCGGTGCATGCTGAAGTACAAGGGAATTGTTATGGGTCCGAGGAAGAAAAACAACAGTGAAAGAGAGGCAGAAATGGAAGGGTTAGGAGACGACCATGAGCCTCAGGGCTTGGCTCTCTTAGTAGTCGAATTTGGTAATTTCTAGCAAAACATGAACTGCACAGAAAGCACATTGGTCTGGTAGTTGGATGAGTATCAGCAAACCAACAGAAGGGGACAGGACGAAATCTCTGAAACCTTGAAGAAAGTTGATGAGAATCTACAGAAAATGAACGAGAACCAAACTAGGATAACTGACCTTCTGATGCAAGTAACCCATTGAGGAAAAGATCATGATACGTATGGGAATAAGGAGGCTGGAGGGTCCGATGGAACCCATGAGGAAGTTAGATATAACTTGGAGAAAGCACCGGGATCCGAAGGAAGTCTTGGAGGTGGCACGTTCCATGGGAAGATGGGTAGCAGGACCAATCATAGGCCATACGTGCCAGTGTTCATGGATGAACCGCTAGGCCAACACTCAGGTAGAAGAGCTAACCCCAAACCATACATGCCCACATTCACAGATGAGCAAGGGCAGCATGAACAGGTTGAAGATTTTGTGGAACAATTAGCCAAGAGTACCAGGGAATACTATAGCTTGGATATGAAAGTTCAAAGACAGATGTCCCTAGACCAGTATTGTC
>ML805734.1:0-12989 GCA_009831015.1 Picea engelmannii
TACATGGGTGTTCTTACACAAATCTCTGCATGCTCTTGCTCTTCCTTCTTCTTCGAATTATTTTACAATGCACAATGAGGGTGTATATATCCCGTTTCCCTCTTACGCTCTTCAACCGTCTATTCTAGAATTAAATTCTACCTACTTGCATTAACTACCTTAAATGCCTCCTATCTACTAAGGACGAGAGAAATCCTCTCAAGGTCCATTACAATATACAAGTGCACTTCATCTTAATGGCTCATTTAAGAACGCGCAACAACTACCAAGGTGATTTTCAAAATTTGTGCTGGCTTGTCTAGCTGTCCTTTCACCTTCCGCGTTGGCTCGCTTGATGTGGGAGATGCTCCTACATCATACTCCCTCGCTTAAAAAAATTCATGGGCTCCTGTCCATGAGCTCCTGCATGGTCGTCCATGCTTCTGTATTTCCGCTTTAATCTCCCAGCTGGCATCTTCAACCGGATGATTCTTCCACTTGACCAGATGCTCAAAGTAGTTCTTTCGCTTGGTCCTCTTTCTCACTCTCTTGTCCAGTATGCATTCCATCTGTGGCTTCTCTGCAACTGGCATATGCTTCATCCACTAGATCATTGGCTGCTCAGTTCCAGTCTCTGCTTCTCTAGCTCTATATGGGTAGAAATCCAAGATATTGAATATCGAAGATATTTCGATCCCATCGGGTAATTCAATATCATAAGCGTTGTCCCCAAATTTCCTCAAGACCTTGCATGGCCCGATTTTCTTCATTTTCAGCTTATTGTATGTTCCTCTCGGGAACCTTTCCTTTATCATATGTGCCAGAACCAGATCACCAACTTCAAACTGAATTTGTCTTCTATGTTGATCTGCTCTGCGTTTATATTCTTGGCTTGATTTCAGCAGTCGCTCCTTCACCTGGTTGTGGAGTTCTTTCATCGCTTTTGCGAATTCTTCTGCACTAGCGCTGCTAGTCGCAGTCTGCTCCGAATCCCTCAGTTCAAAAATTCCCCTCGACTGCATGCCATATACAATATGAAATGGACTTTTCCCTGTGCTCCGATTCACTGAGTCGTTATACACAAACACTGCCTGTGGCAATATATTGTCCCACTGGCTGTGGTGTTCTGTCACCAAGCTCCTCAGCAAGTCTCCTAGACTTCTGTTCATTACTTCTGTCTATCCATCCATCTGAGGATGATAAGCTGAACTAAATGTCAAGTTAGTCCCCAACTTCTTCCACAATGTCCTCCAGAAATGTCCCAAGAACTTTGTGTCTCGGTCCAAAACTATACTCTTTGGCAACCCATGAAGTCGAATGACCTCCTTAAAAAACAAGTTTGCAATGTGAGTTGCATCACTGGTTTTCTGACATGGAATGAACTGTGCCATCTTGGAAAATCTATCCACTACCACAAATATTGAATCACAACCTCTTTGTGTTCTTGGCAACCCCAATACAAAATCCATGCTAATCACATCCCACGGCCTTTCTGGTATGGGCAATGGTTGATAAAACCCCACATTCTGCTTCCTTCCCTTCGAATGCTGGAAAAATCTACATCTATCTACAAATATCTTGACATCTGCTCGCATTCTTGGCCAAAAATATGACTCATTCAGCTTCGCGAATGTTTTGTCATGGCCAAAATGTCCTGCCAATCCTCCACTGTGTTTCTCCTTCAACAGATTCTCCCTCATGGAGCATTTTGGAATACATAGTTGATTACCTCTGAGAAGCAATCCTTCCTGGATCATGTAGTCCATCCACCGACTCCTATCTCTCAGAACTGGATTCTAAGCCACTTCATATGCCTCCTTGAAATCTGGATCATCTATGTACATATTCCTGAGATCATCAAAACCCAATGTTTTGACTCGGAACTACTGTAACAACAAACATTTCCTGCTCAAAGCATCAACAAATTTGTTAGCAGTACCAGAAATATGTTTAATCACAAATGTGAAATTCTGCATATACTCAACCCATTTAACATGTTTCTGATTCAACTTTTCCTGTTGAGTCACAAACTACAATGCATGATTATCACTGTATAAGACAAACTCTTTCAGGATCAAGTAATGCCTCCATTTATTCAACGCCTGTATGATAGCATAGAATTCCTTATCATATGTGGAGTACTTCACTTTCGCCTCATTCATCTTCTTGCTGAAATACGCTATCAGCCTGTCTTCTTGACTCAATACCACCCCGATTGCAAATCTGCTTGCATCACATTTCACCTGAAATGTGTTCAGGAAATCCGGAAACACCAATACCGGTTGTTCCGTAATCTTCTGCTTCAACAATTTGAATCTCTTCTTAGCCTCATCAGTCCAGTGAAAATACTTATGCCGCTTCTTCACTGTATCCATCATTGTTGTGCTAATTCCACTGAAATTCCTGATGAACTTTCGGTAGAAACTAGCCAATCCATGAAAACTCCTCACCTCAAAAATATTTTTCGGTGATGGTCATTCCTTAATCACTTCCACCTTATCTGGATCCATCCTCAACTCATTTTCCGAAATAACAAACCCCAAGTAAATGAGTTTTGTCTTCATGAATGAGGATTTCTTCATATTTATCAACAACTTCTCCTGCTGCAATTTCTGCATCCCAGTAGCCAAATGCTTTAGATGCTCCGCTGCTGTTTTACTGTAAACCAGTATGTCATCCAAATATACTATGAAAAATTTCCCGATGAAATTCCTCAGGACTTCGTTAATCAACCTCATGAAGGTACTTGGTGCATTTTTTAAGCCAAACGACATAACAAGACATTCATACAACCCTTCGTTGGTTTTGAATGTTGTCTTCCATTCATCACCTTCTCTCATGCGAATCTGATGATAACCGCTTTTCAAATCAATCTTTGAAAAGTACTTTGCTCCGCTCAAGAAATCCATTAGATCATCCATCCTCAGCAATGGAAACCTGTACCTGATGGTTATCTTATTTATCTCCTTCGAGTTAGTAGACATCCTCCAACCTCCATCTTTCTTCAGATTGAGTACTGTTGGAACAACACATGGACTCAAGCTCTCCCTGACCAAACCTTTGTCCAATAACTCCCATACTTTCCTTTTAACCTCCTCATTCTCCCGTGACGTCAATCTATACACGGCTTTGTTTGGAAAACTGGCTCCTGGTATGAGGTCAATGTGATGACTCACACTTCTCATCGATGGCAATGAACGAGGTAATTCATCCACTATGATGTCAGCGAACTATCCCAGCAGTTCTTGAACTTCTTCTGGTAAATCATCCACTCTTGTGCTAGTCAGAACAATCTTCGGTTTTCTGACCACAATGAACTGTGGATCCTCCTTCTTCTTAACCTCGGTAAGGAGTTCCTTCCCACTCATCATAAGTACTGTGTTGCTTACTTCCAGCCTCACCTCCTTATCCTTAATTGGAAGCAACATGTGTGTCCTTCCATTCTTCTCTAAGGTGTACATGTTCATCCTCCCATCATGAATCACATTTCTATCATATTTCCATGGTCTACCGAGCAATAGATGAAAAACATCCATAGGAATGACATCACATAATATCTTATCATTATAACCTCCTATCTTGAATTCAACCAAGCATTGTTTAGTAACAGTTTCTTGGTGTCCTTTATGTAGCCACAAAACTCTGTATGGGCTTGGATGATGAGTCGTCTCCAGATACAGCTTTTCTACCATCTCGGTTGAAACGAGATTGTTCATGCTACCACTGTCTACAATGAACTTGCACACCCTGTCCTTGGTCTTGCAAGCAGTCCTAAAAATTCTGGTCCTTTGGAATGAACTCTCCACCTCCTTCTCGTGTGTCAAAAGGACTTTTCGCATCATTAGCGATCTTCTGCCTTCAGCGTCTTCTGCTTCAACATCCTGCCTCTGCGCTTCGGTGATGTGAGCTTCTCCAATGTCCTTATTTTTCTCTGGACAGTCGTAAGACTTGTGCCCATTCTTTCCGCATGTGAAGCATGTGATTACTCCACCTCTTCCTCTTCCTCTGCCTCTAGTACGAGGAAAAGTGTTATTGTCAGCATAATCTCCTCTCTGCTCATTATGTTGCCCTCTCTGTTTAGTATATTGCTGCCCTCTCTGTGAGGTCCCACCTCTCTCTGTGCGAGTCTGAGGTTTCTTCCATTCCTCCTTGGGCTTATGGAATTTATCCTGGGCAACTACTTTGCCTCTTGGATGACTTCTGCCTCGGCCCCTCTGACTCTGCTTTCGGCTCAGCTTCTCCTTAGCTTTCAGAGCCATCTGATAAGAATCTCCTACCGTTTGGATGGTTACCCTGCTCATCTCATCCTGGATCTCATATCTCAGGCCATTCATATACCTGGCCACTTTTTCATCATCGCTCTCTCGATGACCTGCCTTGATATTCAACCTGTAAAACTCTTCAGTATATTCCTTTACTGTCATCACCTTCTGTCTCAGGTTCTGCATTCGCCTGAACAGAGTAATTTGATAATCCCTCGGGATGAATTTCACCTTCATCTTCGCGATCATCCTGTCCCAGCTCTTGAGCTTTTGCTTGCCCTTGCAGCATCTGTCAGCTTGTAGCTCATCCCACCACAATGTTGCATGTTCTTTCAAGCGTGTAACACCATGCTTGACTTTCTTGTCCTCTTCGACGTCTTCATAGTCGAAGTATGTGTCTAGAGCTCTAATCCAATCTAGAATCTCCTCTGCAGCCAAGTTTCCCTCGTAAACTGGAATGTCCATCTTCCCTCTTGCACCCATCATGGCAATATCTTTTATCAAACACTTGTTTGATGCATCTTTGGCTGCACTTTCTTCTTCTCGTTTAGCTTCAATCTCACTCTCGGAATCACTAAGATCCCCTGCACAGGCTGTGCATCTTTGTGCTATCTCCATGTCTTCAAGTCTAGCTCGGAGATCACGCATTTGTCTCTCTATGACTGGATCTATTACCTGCCTGCCTTTTCTTCTCTGCACTTCCCTATCCTTTGGATTGGGTGACTGTCTATCTCTCCTTGGCGGCATGGTGAATTCTCTTTCTCTACTACAGAAAGCAAAGAATCTTTCTGTGCTCTGATACCAAACTGACGGCAACGCAGTCCCTTCACCACCTGCAGATTAGAAGGTCCACGCGCACACAGTATATTCTCTTCCCTCGGCCCGAAGAACACTAACCGGTCCTTCTATCTCCCTATCGGGAAATCTGCACCCACAGATCTCTTCGCACGATCCCCCTTCTTTTTACTTATCAAGGAATCAGACTTCGTGACTTCACGAGGTCAGTGGTCGAGTGCTGCACTCTCATATCCCCGAGACCTGATACAAGTCAACGCTGAATCTTCCTTTACCCTTTCGGGACTTCTCCTATCACACGTTCGACACTCGCGATGTCGAGCAAATCGATTCTCTGACTCCCGAGTCCCGATGCGCCGAAACTCCGACACACGTGAAAATGGACTATTCAATCGCCGCTTCACTCCATCGACACTTCGGAGTTCACGGTATCGTGAATCCTAATGCAGTGAGTTCAGGACTTCTCGCTACGAACCCCGAAATAGTACGCCACCTGTCCATGTCACCAACTCTTGTGGTCCCACACTATTTACGTAGTTGTCGGGATATCGCGTATCGCAATTTCATGATTCCCATTACCAAATCTCTGACTCTTCTCTCACAAAATCTTGATAGGCGATTTCACGACTAATCCAACGGCCTTGACTGGCTTGGATCAATGGCTCTGCCCTCCTGAGCTTTGTACTTTTGCGAATATGTGGCCGTATCTCCCCTTCACCTCTCCTTGATATAATGGCTCACGGAGATTCGCGAATTCTCCTCGAAGAATTTCGACCATCCGTTCCTCCTTTAAGATATCTGCGAACTGACGAAGTGTTCTTCCACAGAACTCGTCCACCTGCATGCAGAATTACGATGCTTTCTTAAACAATTCACTCACAACTTCTTTGCGCTGTTCTTCAACAACCCTGAAGGCTTAGCCTTCCTGAGCTTTTCCACGACTTCCAAGTCCTCCTGGAAAACTCTTGCACACACCCCTTGCGGCAACCCTTCAACCACGTCTAGGTGTTGAAGTCTTCGACTCTGTGCACGCCTGCAGCAGCAATCTCTTAATGCTTTTCTCAGGTTCGCAACCCTGAGATTAACTCGGCCTGCACACTCCTTGCACGGCTCCTGTACTCAATTGCACTTCTAGGTGAATGAGAACTAAAGCTATCCCTATCTGAGCCCTCTGTCAACGCACTCCTTGTGGACACTTCGACTGCACTCCTTGCAAGAATTCTCTGGCTCAAATAGAGAAACAATTGAAACTCATTCCTTCACCCCTTCAGACTTCAATTCAGACATGAAATCATATACACAACATGTAAAAGAAAATGTATAATTGGAAGCAAACATTCATGATCATATCATCATTCAACATCGATACACAGAGAACAGACACAAAACCATGAATTTGAATCAACTCTTTCTATTAATTCAAATGCCTGTACATGGGTGTTCTTACACAACTCTCTGCATGCTCTTGCTCTTCCTTCTTCTCCGAATTATTTTACAATGCACAATGAGGGTGTCTATATCCCGTTTCCCTCTTGCGCTCTTCAACCGTCTATTCYAGAATTAAATTCTACCTACTTACATTAACTACCTTAAATGCCTCATATCTACTAAGGACGAGAGAAATCCGCTCAAGGTCCATTACAATATACAAGTGYGATTCATCTTAATGGCTCATTTAACAACGTGCAACAACTACCAAGGTGATTTTCAAAATTTGTGCTGGCTTGTCCAGCTGTCCTTTCACTTTCCGCGYTGTCTCGCTTGATGTGGGAGATGCTCCTGCATCAAAGGACATCTTACTGGTGAAGAAGGAAAAGGATCAACATGAGGTTGATGTTCTTGGGGGGAAGTGATTACAACCGAAGCACTTGCTGCATTCAATATTACTGGAGTGGAAAACAACCATACTGACAATCCAATTGTGAGACTTGGAAGGCTCAAAGTAGCGATGTAAGGAGGACCAACGTTTTCGTAAGAAGGAAAACAAAAGGCTCCCCTAGAGTAGGGGTTTCTTCATTGGTCATTCCGGGAAATGACACCATTAAACAAAGATCCAACCTAGAGTCTACTAGGGAAAATAAACAACACACACTAAAATCTAGAAAGCAAGCAAACAAACAAAACATTCTCACAATGAACGCACTAGTTGGTGATGAAATCCAACGTCGCTTGGAAAATGTAATAAGTGGATGAGATAGAGTGTGTGGAAAAGCTACGTTGACAACCTGCTTAACAGACTTACACCCTGGTGCAAGCTCCCAAACATAAACATGGGTATACCCTCCAAGGAGCCCAAGTGAGTTTGGCCAATGTCGATTCCAGGTACTGTGAAGACTTTCCCCTCCACAATCACCTTGTGTAAATACTCTAAAGATATAGGCTACTAAGGTTACCAATTATAACAATGATGCTTGGGGAAGTAGTCGACAGTCTAATCCACGTGCGAGGGCAGGGTATCTAAGACCGAAATCGCCTCGAGAAGGTCCACACATGATTTTCTTCTCAAGTTCCCCCCAATAATACACACAATCTCTACACTAAGACCAATAAAGAAGGGTGAGTAACTCTGTTGACCCTAATGTGACCTTGTGATTGACCCTTGTGTTAGAAGGGCTTCCAAGGACAAAATGTAATAAGTGGATTTACCGCTCCCTAGCACAAGATTCTATGCTTGTTTACAGCTTTGGAAAGTTATCTTTCACACCTATTCCAAAGCCCTACAACTAACCTAATGTAGGTTTGCTACCAGAAAATATAAAAATGTCTAATCAATTCTTATAAGTGATTTATTTTTAAGGTTGTTATTTACTCAAGAGGAAAATGGCGTGGATGAGATGATGTTTTGACTGACTCTATAAAATGAAAAGAAATGAGAATGAAAATATTTCACTTCGATGAAAGCTATATTACGAGAAGGATGCCCCCAAGCAAGGATGCCCCCAATCTAATGCAAAGAAAGAAATTGTTTTTTGGTTTTGTTTCAAATATAGCTAAAATCAATAACAAACTTATTCAAAATAAAAACAACCTAAACACTAAACTATTCAATACAATGAATAAGACTTATTTCACTAAATAATTCAGAATAAAAAATTCTTTGTCACTGAAAGAAACTCAAAGCAAGAGATAAAAAATATTCCAGAAGAAAACAAAGAAAAAATGGCTAAAAGAAGATTCAAAGTTGTCAAGCAAACTGTAAACAGACCCAACAAATCACCCCAAATAGTTATCACAAATTTGGGCAAGGAAAACTACCAAAAGCTCAAAATTTTCACAATCGTTGCAGGTTGTAGGACTAACATAGTGTGTTGATCCTAGATCGTCACAGTTTACATACTAACATAGTACAACGATGTCGCACTATATCTCAAGGAAGAGTGCGTCGATCCTATATCGTCGCACTGTCTCTCAAAGAAGGGTGGGACGATAAAAGGAAAAATGGAAAAAATAAAAAGCATGAAGGTTTTCTAGTGAAATTAAACAGTGAAAGAGTTAATCTAGATCTCCCAGTGACTTAGAAAATAGAACCTAGGAAATCAAAGAAAGAAAGAAAAACAAACTAGGAAAACAATCTATTCCCCAGTGGAGTCACCAATTTTGTTATCGGACAAATCAGTAAGTGCAGACACAAAGTGATTTTCCTAGTTTCAACCCAAAACTAGAACAAAACAAGACAATATACTAAACTTTTATTATATTTTAGTTACCAAATAAGAAGAGGATCCAAAACATACCTTTTAAATGTTGTAGAACCAACTTCGCCAATTTGATCACAACTTCATCGTAAGGCTTATGGATAAATATCCACAAAGAAATACAATACAACAAAGAAAAGAATAATATAATCTATTTGATATGAAACTATGTACATGATCATGGAATCATACAATATGGACAAATAACATTCATATAGGAAAGAAAAGTATATCTGTATTAAATAATGTGGAAGAAAGATGCAACCAGATGCCTTGATATTGTCAGGTTCCTTCCAACAGTTCCTTGCTTCCCACACACTTCTGCTCCACAGATTCTAAGACTGTAAGTTTGAGGTACTAACAATATATATTGACAACATAAATCAGAATTCTATCAAAACTCATCAAGCTCCAAGCTAACTTCAAAAACCCAATCAATCTAACTTTCCCAATGAGAACTCCTCTCCTTTTATAGGTTGAATCAGATAGGGTGAATAGGTTAGGATGATCCCATGAGAACAGGGATGAGATTCAGATCCAAACTGATCGGAGGTCACCTCACCCTTGAACCTTCTCTTCTAGAACTTTCGAGAAATTCTTCTTTTTCCTTTGTACGAAAATCATCGCACCCTTAACACTAAGAAAACTGCGACGATGCCATAGGTCACTATGGTGTAACCTGGGATGATCCTAGATCATCGCACCCTTAACACTAAGCAAGGTGCGACGATCCCCTTTTATAAGGTTTTTCCAAAGGAAAATATAACTTTCATCTTTCTGCGAAAATGTGTCTTCATTCTGCTTCAGGGATTAAGGAAATTGATCCTTCTAAAGACAAAGGATAGGTTTACATCATTAACAATCATAGGGGTGATGGAAAAAATGTGTAATAGGGTCCTATAAGAGGAAAAGGAAAATTCAGTCACAAGGTAAGATCCCAAACTTCTAAAGAAGAAGGGAGCAGTTCAAGCTCAAGAAATCAACCATAAAGAGGAGAATTCATAGAGAGTAAAACTATCAAAGAGAGTAAAAAACCATTTAAGTGGACTGAGAAAACTGAGAGAAGTTTTAAAATGTTTAAGAAGAAGATTACTGAAAATCCTATATTATCTTTTCCAAGTTTTGATAAGTATTTTCAAGTTTAGATTGATGCTAGTGGGACTGCAATAGGAGTTGTCTTGAGTCAAGAGAAGAGACCAATTTCATATTTCCGTGAGAAACTAAATGAAGAAAAATAGAAGTATTCCTGTTATGACAAGGAATTTTATGAAATTGTTCAAGCACTTAAGAATTGGAGGCATTACATCATGCCCAAGGAGTTTTTCCTATGCACTGACAATCATGAATTACAATTCATAAGCATTCAACCAAATCTGAACCAAAGGCATGCTAAGTGGGTTGAATTTATGCAAATTTTTACCTTTGGGATTAAACACACAAGTGGTAAGACTAATAAAGTTGTTGAAGCCTTAAGTAGGGTTAATTTGATTTTGCAAGAACTTCAAGTCATCACTTTAGGTTTTGATTCTCTAAAGGAAATGTATAAGGATGATGTAGATTTCAAGGATGCTTATGTAGCTTGTGAAAACCTAGTTTCCTGCAACATAAGCCAATGGTTGGACTATATGCACAAGAAGGGTTGTTGTTAAAGAAAAATAAACTATGCATACCAAAGTTTTCAATGAGGGAAAATATGATTAAAGAAAAGCACAATAGAGGACTATCAAGAAGTTTTGGTCAAGACAAGAATTTTGCACAGGTAAATTCTTTCTATTATTGGCCAGGTATGCAGAATCAGGTGAAGAAATTTTTGGAAAAATGTAGGATATGCCAGCATGCTAAGGGGAGGATTCATAACACAGGACTGTATCAACCAATACCTATTCCAAACAGACCATGGGATTCGATCTACATGGATTTTTTACTAGGATTACCAAAGACACAAAGGGGGAATGATTCTATCTATCTTGTGCTAGATAGATTTTCAAAAATGGATCATTTTATTTCTTGTAGGAAGACTAGTGATGCAACTCATATTTCAAATCTATTTGTTTTAGAAATAATGAGATTGTATGGTCTACCCATAAGCATTGTTTCAGATTGTGATACCAAGTTTGTAGGTAATTTTTGGAGGACCTTGTGGAAAAAAATGGGTATTAATATCAATTTTAGGTCAGCCTATCACCCACATAATGATGAGAAAATATAGGTAGTGAATAGAAGCTTGGGGAATATTTTGAGGAGTCTTGTGTATGAAAATCCTAAGTAGTGGGACCAGATGCTTGCTCAGGTCGATTTTGCATATAATAACTCACCAAATAGGAGCACAAGAATGATTCCATTCCAGATTGTGTATGGAATGCATCCAAGATAAGTATATGAGCTAAGGAATTTTGGGAAAGCAAGAATTAAGGAGTGAAAATGGTGACGATTTTTCTACAAGCATGCATGAGCTGCAAGAAAGTGTCAAGCAAATATTGCAGGAAAGAAGTGATAAATAAAAATACAGGGATGACATTAAAAGGAGACAAGTGGACTTTCAAGTTGGTGATTTGGTTATGTAATATTTGATAAAATATAGGTTTCCAGTGGGGACTTACAACAAATTGAAGCTGAAAAATATTGGACCTTGCAGAATATTGAGGAAATTGTTTGCCAATGCATATGATATTGAACTTCCAACTGGTATTGCAATTTCTCCAATATTCAATGAGGCATATTTGTATCCCTTTAAGGAGACAAAAGGTGTTTCAATAGATGAGCCTGTAAGTGATGAAGATCAAACCATTTAATGAAAAGAATAGTTGAATAAGGAAGTTCATAAGGAGATTAAAGTAGTATTGGACAAGAAAGTGGTAAGGAATACCAGAGGTAAAGACTACTCCCAATATTTTGTTAAGTGGAAGAAACAATCAGAGGAAGATGCTACTTGGATTACAACAACAAGAGTTTCCAAGTATCGCATAGATGTTGAAGATCTCTTGAACAATTATTTTCTTCCCTAGGAGTCTCATGCAAGAGCATATTCCTAAGTGAATTTAGAGATTGACCCGAAGGGTCATAACACAATTTACCAATGGATTTGGTTCCCTAATTTTATTTATTCTAATATCTAGATGTTTCTAGAGGACATCTTGGCATATGTCTTTGTTTGATAGTTGAGATTAGTGTTGATTTTGTTGTTGATATTTAGGAACAAAATAATATGATTTATGGTTTCTGATATAGCTCAGGATTTTGTTAGTTTCATATCTAACTGAGAGCTTTATGTTTTTATTATGATTATTCATGTAATTAGGAAGGTTAATAAGTGTGCAGAGTGGAGAAGTGTGTGTTTTTGAAAAGGTTGATATGATCATGAAGGAACAAAACATCATTGTCATATCTATGTCCTTCGACCATTGAATAAATATTGAGAATTGTGAATTTATATCTCATGTGTGCATATTTGTTGAATTTTGTGTGTAGTTGTTTAAATAAGTGTAGGTGAACATTATCGTAGATATATAACAGGGTATTAGATTCCAACTCTACAGAATCCATATAGTTGCAGAGAACTGAAATTGACAGCTATGATTAAATTTGGGAGCGAAGCTCTACCATATCGACGATCCTGATTAAATACTTATCAGACCCGAAAGTAGGCGAGAGTGAAATACAACCATCCATTTGAAGGGATCTTCGAGTCAGATCCACCATTCATCAAGACTGACCATCAGAGGTTAAGTCCTGAAACAATTCCGAACACAAAAGTCCGACGATGGATCCTGACCGTCCATCGAGAAAAGTTAGCTTTCAGATCCTTATCTCCCATTTGAATCTGAATAGGGTATTATGACAATGAATTATAGCCTTCCATTTGGGAGGGAGATCGATGGAGGATGTTAGCAACCAAATAAAATTCTAAGAGTGATCCACACCTTCCATCGGATTGACTTGTCGACAAAGATCCACCATTATGTTAGAAAAACAGGATCACGAAGCAATAAAATAAAACAAATTGGGAAACAAAACACATAATATACACAATACAATAGAGACATAGATATATGTGGCTCACCCAGTGTGGGATATGTCCTCCAGAGAAATTTCTAGGTCCTTCCTTATTATTATCCAACAAAATGAAGGGATACAACCTACAACACACCCGCTGTAATTTCCTCTTCTTTCTCTCACAATATCCTCTCTCAGGATAAAAAATTCACAATAATACACAACCACAATATAATTCCCTCATAAAAGAGGATTTCCTTATAGG
>ML805734.1:34449-49155 GCA_009831015.1 Picea engelmannii
ATCGACCAATTAAAATCATAACAGCAGGTTGATATCATTCAATTAAAAGCGCAATATTGTAAATAGCATCCTTTATAATCGGATGAAATCAAACTCCGTGAACAACAACTCAAAAGACTTCATGTTTGATCACCACACAGTCATCAAACATAGGTGCGATAAAATCGATATGATGCATAAACTGGGCAATAATCAATACTAATATCAACTGAGCTAATTATGAAATCGACACTTTGAACAGAATCCAGTTTGAACAATAACGAAAATCAGATATGTTGCAATTGGTTATGCATCAACAGAAAAATATAAAAATGGGTCGAAGGAACTTGAAATAGTTAAGCCATATCCTAACCAATTCGAATTATAACATTGACTGTATTTGAAATTCGGGATAGCAACAACAGTCTAATTTTAAAAATGTAACAACTTGTCTCATTAATAGGGCATTGAACTAAATTAGGATAGTCATATCTTTTCGATGATCCAACAAATCAAAATCCAATCCAATTGAATCTTAAACTAATTAAAACAAAAGTTATATACAGCGCAGCATGCTTTTGTGACAGAGMAAGTGAAATATATATTACACAAAGAGTAAYGAGTGAAAACTATACCATCACGGTCGCTGAGACTATGTCAATTTTGAATTGACAATCGMARTAGMAGAMTCGACATTTYTKAACAGGATCGAACCCGTAGTTCRTTGCTTCTTGTCGTTGGGTTGTTCTTGTGCATTCCGACCAGTGAGCTTTGCCACTTGGTTTTCCAACTCGTGAATTTTGGATTGCAATTTTGGTACATCCACGTAGTATCTCTCTAACCACAACCCACATTGGTCACAAGGTGGAGCCACAGTTTGATCAGTCGAGGGTTTTGATGACTCCTCGAGGGTTTCATGGAGTGGTTCGATACCAGGAAAGTCAGGGTTATCCCGCAGACAAGGAGGTAAGTTCTTGACGAAATCATGAGGAGGTCTATTATAGAAGCCCTCTTCAACAAGAAAACGTTCAATGTCTGAATCAGAGTCCTCGCTGACCGCGATAGGCTCTATTTTGGCAGGAGGCTTAGCTTTATTCCTCTCCATGCGAGAGATCAGCCTTGCATTTTTCTTGCTTCTAGTATTAGCACCAGCCTTCGCTCTAGTATTTTTGGTTGTAGGTGTAGCAACTTCGGTCTGTTTAGTCACAGCCATAGGTGAATTCGTAGGGGACTCGGGCTGAGGTTTGGGTAATAAAACACTAAAAGGCACAGGGGTAGGTTTTCTCTCAGTCACCATGACCTTGTCCACCTGTGAAGGGTCAGACTCTTCAAAGCCATTACGGCTGAGAAACTCATGCCAAGAATCACGACGTAACCTTAATTCATGAACCAAAATTATTTTAATCAACCCCACATGGAAGAGGCTAGTGTCAGCCTGGCTACGCTTGTATCATTTAGCCATTTTGAACTGACTTCGGTGTAGGTAATGAGGCAAACTTAGTTCGAATCCCATAAAAATCATTAATAAACGCAAGTGAAACAGATAGACGAACCCGTACCTGCCTTCACAAGTAACAAATTGTTTGATAATCATTAAGAGATCATACTAGTGGGGTTTCAACGTCTTTGAAGGCAAACCTCTGTCGCATGAGCTGACTGTCCGAGACTGAAACAGTAATGTCCACGGGACATCATCAACCTTGCAGCTCTTCGACCATTTTTGTCCGTTGACAGGCAGGCTAGTTGCCATACTGAGAAATTGTTCAGTGATTTCAAGCTGGACATCTCCAACTTTGGCTCGGCAGCCATCAAACGACAAAGCAAATTTCTGAGCCAGAGTGAAGCTATAGCCATCAAACTTCCTTATAAAAGCAAGCCACCCGTAGTTTTCCAGGTCTGTATATGCACCATCAAATGTCAACAATGCTTGGCATCCGTTGGGCTCGGCCCTTACAACAGGAGCCATGGCTTCTGTACATGATAGGGTTCGAGCTGAATGAATCAATGCACAGAGTGAAAACGAGAGGGTTTGACAGCTTAAATGCCCGAAAAGACTAGAAATAACTGCATGCGTGCGAAGGTGGTGGGATTACCACCGCCTCTCCTTGTATTAATTGCTGAGTATAGTGTTATCATAACCATAATCGTTTATACCATGCGTATCGGCTAACAAATAGATGTGTCATCACATTATCATTCCACTCACCCGATACAGAACCAACACCATACGTTGCATTCATTGCCAAGTGTACAGTTTACTCCGACATCATATCCTTCGTGCCAATCAATCGTTTTACACCAAGGTTTAAACTGAATCAATGCCAATACATAGTTTAAAGCTATTGATCGCTCCATGAAATATCAACTCATAAAACAATATGTCCAAGCATCGATCCAAAATATTTAATCAATGCGCACTCAAACCATTATTTACCTTATGATCTTACCAATGCATTCGCTTGTATAATGAAATGTTTTCATTCCAAAGTTTTTAAAACATTGCAATCAAGAATTTCTCATGATATCAATGAGTCAAGAACCCATAACAATAAGAATAAAAACATATGAGACCAGATCCATCATAACCGAGATAAGATCAAAATAAAACCAATAAATCTTTATGCTCAAAGGCTCAGTGACSAAACAGATCCAAATGCGCAACGAAGGTAAGAGTAGACTAAAGGAAATAAGTTTGAAAAGCCTTTTGCAATCATGCGATAACTAATGGTCAGGCGTCCTTAGAAGAAATCAATCAAAGACGACTACAGTCCAAACGATGAAAAAGGTATTTTCACACTTTCAGTTGTGAAAATCAAATCAAAACCAAATTGCAATTGTCGCACAAATGAAACAAATGTCTAGAAGCACAATGCGACGATGATTTGTCATTGACGAGACAAGAGGTGTAGGCAGCGTTTTTTAAGAACAATTAAAAAAAATGATTTGGCTGCCAACACATTGATGTCTACAAATCCTAAGGTACTAACTGGTTTCTAGATTTCAAACCTGGATAATGATCTCAATTCGATAGGATGAAATCTGTCGAAGGAGTGCCTTGATGTATCCCCCATTAATCGACATGAAACATATAAAGTTAGATGGTGTGAAGAGTGTAATGGTAGAGAAAAATGGACACAGGGATGGTCGAGATGAATTCAAGGTCTGAAATTTCAGGGGTTCAGACCTTAAAATTTTATAGATATGGAGGAGATATTTATTTGTGCATGTGGTAACAAAATTATATGTTGGTTTGTTATGATTTCATAGATATTTCCTATGGAATGCAGGGTTCATGAATTCTCCAAAAATTAGTTTCAAATAGGTTAGTTTGACATTTTCACTATAACTTATTTTTTGGGACTCTTCATACTATGAAATGTTTACAGAGTCGAGGAGACATAAAAAATTACCTCAACTAAAAATTTTAGATGTTGTTTTGTTGTACTTTAGAATATATGGTCTATGGAATTTAGTGTTTTTGAATGGTCTTGAGATCAATTTCAAACAGGCGTGTTTGGAATTTTCGTTATAACTTCTTTTTTGGGACTCTTCATACTGTGAATTTTTTACAAAACAGAGGAGACATAAAAGTACCTCAAGTAAAAATTTCATATTTTGGTTCATTGTACTTTCTGAGATATTCTCTATGGAATTTATGGTTTATGAGTGGTCCTGAGATCATTTTCAAATAGGTCAGCTTGGAATTTTCACTATAACTTCTTTTACGTGACTCTTCTGATTGTGAAAATTTCAGAGAACAAAGGAGACATACGAAAGTACCTCAGGTAAAAATTTCATAATAATATTTGCAAAATTGGATACATGGCATGCTATACAAGTTATTTCTTGGGAAAAGGCCCAAAAAAAAAACTTTGGGAAAGTTACCATTTGGAAATTAAAATTTTGGTCAGACCTAGTAAAGGAAGAAGTAGAGAGAATACCTAGTGAAGGTAGAAGCAATGAATAAACCCGATGAAGGAAGAAGCAATAAGAAAACCTGGTGAAGGCAGAAGTAGCAAGCAAACTCGGTGAATGTTGGTGAAAATCACACAAAGAGAGTAGTGTCTCTTAATAAGTTGGTTCTTAGTGATGGATATTGGTGTCTTTGGTAGATTAGTGTATACAAATATATGTAAGAGTAGGTGGGTGTCACTCAAACAAAGAGATTGGTGTCTCTTTCTAAGTTGGTTGTTAACAATGGGGATTGGTGTCTCTAGTAGATTATTGTCTACGAAGATCTATAATAGTAGGTTGGTTCCTAATAGGATTTGTACCAATGGGGATTGGTGTCTCTAGAAGGTTGGTTCCTACAAATATTTATAACAATAGGTGTTGAGTCTCCATTTTGACACTTCTAATGCCCTATATTACCTTCTATCTGAACCTATTTTACAAATTCCATATGTATCTAATTGATTGTTTCCTCCATAATACACTCGATGACCTTGTTCACGTGCAAAAGAGATAACTTATGATTAAAGCATGATTTGTTTAGTTTTATTGAGTTAATTAGATTAAATGCTTGATTATGTATGATCCTAATCACTTTGACTCTTAAGCAGCATGATATGGTACCCAGTCTATTCCGGTACCAAGGCTCCACCTATTCCGGTACCAGCCTGTGCTAATCTGGTACTAGAAATAATTCAAAACTTTGGAAAGGTTCTAGAGGAAAATCGGGCACATGGGTTTTGTCTAGAATGATGTTTTCATGAGAACACATGTGTCAGAATTCACCCATATCACACGTGTGGACCTCCAACTCGGGGGGAATGATTCTGCCAAAATTATAAAAAAAACTCAAACTGTCCACTTGTGCCTCGATTTTCGTGCATATGGTATCAGATCTCGAAATTATAAAACATGGGTTTTGTCTAGGATATGATAAATGGAGTTTAATGTGGGCCGTTTTTCAAAATTAGAATTGGTTTGGGAGATATGGGTGGGGGACTAACTCGAATCTGCCCAAATTGTTAAAAAACACAAATTTTTGGGACTTATCCTAAAATTGTAAAAATTGTTTTCTTAGTTTGGGGATTCAGTTTCATCCATTCCTCCATGGATTTTATGTATAAATAAGACCTCATAGGTCTGAGTAGAGGGGAATTATCATGATGTAAGAATGGTTCTTAAAGGAGAATTGTTATGACGTAGAATGGATTCATGAAAATACTCTTTTTGTAAGCCTACTTGTTGGAGATTAATGCAAGATTGAATTCAATGATTTTGTCTCTCTTATAAGTTAACATATGGTGATCTAAAAGCTTCCATGTTGTCATCGGCAAGGGCCACCGATCCATCTTGGTAAGCTTATTGTAAATTGTTAGTGTAAATTTTCATTTCATGTATTTGTTATTTTGATTTCATGATATTTTGTTTGATTTCACTATTCGAATTTGTTGCAAAGTGTGGTAATGCAAGAATAGTTGAATCTCCATATTTCACCATACATGAGCTTTAATGGAGAATCCCACTTGTTAGTTTAGTTTCTCCAGGAGATATATCTTAAGTTCATCTTTTCATTTCATGAGCCTCTAATGAACAAATTTGTCACCTAAGAAAGAACATTTCGATTCACTGTTTGCTTGAGAAGTTTTGTTATCAGTTTTCTCTTCTAAGTTTGGAGTGATATTGTTGAAGTGTGCCTAGATTTGATTGCTAGTTGTTGTTAAGAGTAGAAGCTACATATAACTAATTCAAAGTCCATCTTTCCACTTCATGAGCTTGTAAATGGGCAAGACATTATCTGTACAAAATCTTTTGAGTGTATGATTGCAAGTTTTGCTTTCTAATTTCTAAATTGTGTGAAGAGTGTTATCTTTGAAAATAGAGTGTTCTGTTATTGTTGGTTTTCTTATCTAAACTATACTAAACAGACTTAGGAACCTATCTGTTATCGGCACATATAGTGCATCAACTCTTTTGATTACGAATCCCGGTTGATAATTTATGTTTGGTAATATATTATGCAAATAATTGCAACAACATTTTGGCGCCATTGCCGGGGAGTTGTAAATGGTAATAGCTAGTATTAGAATCAAATTTCTTTAATGGTTTTGGATTGGTTTTATGGATGAACTATCAAGTTTGGTGTGTTTTTCTTTTGCAAATAGTTTTAAAATTTAGATCTTTAATGATAAATCATGTTTGGGGTGTTGTAAGAACCCCCCGAGTACTAATCTGTGTTGCAAAACAGGTATCATCAACCAGCTAGAGTAATTCAAGGATTATCAAGAGCTTGAAGAATGTTCCTCGAAGAACTTTCTCGCATTCTGGCAACAGTTGGTATATCCATCTCTCAGGAAGAACATATCTTCACAACAATCAAGAATCTAGTTGTCTCTCCATAGGAAGATTTGGAAGTCTCGTCGGATTCCTCTTGTCAGTTTGTTAAGGAGAATAAAGAATCATGGATAGAATTCAATGAAGAGAAACTAGTGGAACTTGATATTGAGGAGTCCTTATCATGCCTCTCAACAGATCTTGTATGTACTCCAAAGACCAATCATCTTGAAGAGGATAATCTGCATTGCATGGTAGAGGAGGACATTCGGTGTGACATAAACAAAGAAGAGAAACACGAATATAGTGATCCTATTGAAATATGGTTTCAATTAGTTATTAGGTCACACCACTCTTTTATTTATTGCTTGATCTCATCATCAAAGCAGTTGGTCCTTCATACTCCAGTATGCATTAAAATTTATCTTTTAAACCTGAGTATGGATATATTTCTAACCCTGTTATGCACATGGATTCACTGGAAGTATTCCTATACTTGAAGGACATTTTCTTTTGTTCAATTAGAGTAGGATAGGTAAATAAATAAATAAATGTTGCACATAAGTACAATGCAACCTATATTTCATACTTTTCATAAATGGGAATGTCAAAAGCTAATAAAGCAATCGATTTAAGATCTTTTGTTCCTATAGTAGATTTCTTTTTAAAGGTTATGATGATTTTGTTTGGAATCTTATGAGAAGGGAATCTCTTCATCCTCCGAATGCACACATGATACTGGAAGGGTTTCAAAAGTGAAGAAGGCATCCTTGTCAATGAAATATAACACTTAAGGGAGTGCTTCATGACCTATTTCTTGAAAATTCTTCTTTTTCCTTAAGTTGTTAAAAATGATGTATTCGTGTTTTATCATTACCTATCTATTTTAAGACCACTATTTCACAAGGATGATCAATTCAATGATCTTTTTAATAGAAGTTGAAACTAAATTCTAATTCCAAACCATTTTATTCATAGCTAATAATTCAACTTTTGACATTTTCCCTAAATTTTCTGTTTATAAGCATGAATAAAAATTCAGTTTTAATTAGTTCTATTGGTTTGTTTTTAGCAGGTGTTCACAATTCTTTGAGCAACCCTTTTTAGCATCTCGCATTGTTTGTATGAGGCCATGCAAAACCTTAGGCATGGGGGAGTGGTTGTCGAAACCTTCATATTCTTTTGCAACTTCCATCAGTGAGGCCAAATCAACATGTTCAATGCTTGGATTTGATAGTCATTTCCAGAATTCTGGTACCATTCTATTCCGGTAATGCAGAATTGCGTTCATCCAGTACTGCAAACAATGTTTGCCTCTGCGCTATTCCGGTACTGAAGCACAACCCTGCGTCCATCTAGTACTCAGGCGATCCGGTACTGGTAATAAGATGTTGGTAGCTCTAATCATATATTCAAGTTTTGTTGCTCGATTTAAGTACTAGGACATATAAATTCAACATTTTTCGTTTTACTAAAGGAATTAGACTAATTATGCAGTAAACATATGGTTACTCTCAATTATTGCACGCTCCCTACCATGGAATTTTGCAAGCCCTCCTATACATCTCCTCGTATATTATCACTGAATTCCTTGGTGAAGTGGTTGTCGTCACGAATGAGCAAAAATCATCCATCATATGCCCCTTGCATGTTCTTTCTATCAAGGATCATTTAAGTCTTGTGTTGAATTATTTTTACTCGCATGCAAATCTTCTTCCTACATTTATACACTCAACCTTGAATAAATCATCCTTGCTCTCCTTTAAGAAGATATTTTCACATTGAGTTGTATATGATAATGGGTGCACTTGTCCTATTACCTCATTATTTTGAAGAATTGATTGCTCATTGAAATATCCATTGAAAATTGGTGACACCATTATGTATAATAGTAACCTAGTTGATTCAACAAGTTCTTATCCAAGTTTCTCTTGAGAGGTATTGATGAAAACCTCATGTGGTGGACCGCTCTTGCAAAACCACAATAAACTTTCATGAGAACCCTAATAGGATTAACTAGAGGGACCTCTTAGTCATTATCCGAGACGTTACATTATACATTGAATAGATAAGATTTAAGTTGAATGTGGATGATGTCACCCTTGGGATAATTGCAAATAATTAATTATGTGCCTAATAACTCTAAAACACTCTCATACCACCTGCCTTCCTTATACTCTAAAATTGTCAATGAACAGTATACATTATTCTAAATATTTTGAGTAATATAATAAAAATGAAGTATCAGGAAGTACAAGTAAACCCGTCGGGGTACTGAATAGGCCTGCTGGCAGCGGGGCCATGCTTGTATGGTACTAAGGTAAACCTGCTGGGGTACTGACCAGGCCTGCTGGCAGCGGGGCTATGCCGGGTAAAGGGAGTTGAAAAACATAAAGTGGCACACTTAAAACTGAACATAAACCCTTGGGTATCATTATGAAGAAATCATTATCAAATCAAGGCTAGGAGATGACCTTTATATCTCTCAGATGATGTTCTTAAGAACCTTCAAGTATCCACTTTATAGTTCTATCTTTAAAATAAATAGGTTTGCATGAGAAGTGGGACCCTCATTATATGTAATTCACCTTACCTAAACAAGAAGAACTTCATCTCTACAAAATTGGATAAGAAACAAGTTAATCATCTTGGGATGTATTGTTTTATGTGTTCCTCTCTTCAAATGATATCTAAACTATGCTTATATCACTTTTGTTTGAAAGGTAATCTAGCCAGGGGGGCTTATTTGTCAAAGTCATTATGAAAACTCTTGGCCACTATCCTATAATCGTATTAGAGTTACATATAACCCTTTCTYTGAACTTTGATTGAAAATGGATTGGTTAAGACTTAACTTCAGGGAATGCTTGATCGAGTGAGGAGTATCATCAATTGTGAAATTTTGAAGATCATTGTTGCATGAGGACATGCAATGACTTAAGCATGGGGGAATGTTGAGTCTCCATTTTGACACTTCTAATGCCCTATATTACCTTCTATCTGAACCTATTTTACATATTCCATGTGTATCTAATTGACTGTTTCCTCCATAATACACTCGATGACCTTGTTCACGTGCATAAGAGKTAACTTATGATTAAAGCATGATTTTTTTAGTTTTATCAAGAGTTAATTCGATTAAATGTTTGATTATGTATGATCCTAATCACTTTGACTCTTAAGAAGCATGATTTGGTACCCAGTCTATTCCGGTACCAAGGCTCCACCTATTCCGGTACCAACGTGTGCTAATCCGGTACTAGAAATAATTCAAAATTTTGGAAAGCTTCTAGAGGAAAATAGGGCATATGGGTTTTGTCCAGAATGATGTTTTCATGAGGACATGTGGGGCATAATTTACCCAGATCGCACGTGTGGACCTCCAGCTCAGGGGGAATGATTCTACCAAAATTATAAAAAAAACTCAAACTATCAACTTGCACCTCGATTTTCGTGCATATGGTATCAGATATCAAAATTATAAAACATGGGTTTTGTCTAGGATATGATAAATTGAGTAATAAAAGGGAAATTGTTCAAAATTAGAATTTTTTTGGGAGATATGGGTGGGTGAATAACTCGAATCTGCCCAAATTGTTAAAAAACACAGATTTTGGGGATTTATCCTATAATTGTAAAAATTGTTTTCTTAGTTTGGGGATTTAGTTTCATCCATTCCTCCATGGATTTTATGTATAAATAATACCTCATAGGTTTGACTAGAGGGGAATTATCATGATGTAAGAATGGTTCTTAAAGGAGAATTGTTATGATGTAGAATGGATTCATGAAAAGACTATTTTTGTAAGCCTACTTGTTGGAGATTAATGCAAGATTGAATTCAATGATTTTGTCTCTCTTATAAGTTAACATCTGGTGATCTAAAAGCTTCCATGTTTTCATCGGCAAGGGCCACTGATCCAACTTGGTAAACTTATTGTAAATTGTTAGTGTAGATTTTCATTTCATGTATTTGTTATTTTGATTTCATGATATTTTGTTTGATTTCACTATTTGAATTTGTTGCAAAGTGTGGTAATGCAGGAACAGTTGGATCTCCATATTTCACCATACATGATCTTTAATGGAGCATCCCACTTGTTAGTTTAGTTGCTCCAAGAGATAGATCTTAAGTTCATCTTTTCATTTCATGAGCCTCTAATGAACAAATTTGTCACCTAAGAAAGAACATTTCAATTCACTGTTTGCTTGAGAAGTTTTGTTATCATTTTTCTCTTCTAAGTTTGGAGTGGTATTGTTGAAGTGTGCCTAGATTTGATTGCTAGTTGTTGTTAAGAGTAGAAGCTACAGATAACTAATTCAAAGTCCATCTTTCCACTTCATGAGCTTGTAAATGGGCAAGACATTATCTGTGCAAAATCTTTTGAGTGTATGATTGCAAGTTTTGCTTTCTAATTTCTGAATTGTGTGAAGAGTGTTATCTTTGAAAACATAGTGTTTTGTTATTGTTGGTTTTCTTATCTAAACTATACTAAACAGACATAAGAACCTATCTGTTATCGGTACATATAGTGCATCAACTCTTTTGATTACGAATCCCAGTTGATAATTTATGTTTGGTAATATATTATGCAAATAATTGCAACAACAGTGGGTTAGTTCCTACCAATAATTATAAAGAGAAGTTTTGTGGTTTTATCTCGAAAGGATTTCCATGTAAATATTTTGTTCTATATTCGCAATTAAAAGATCTCATATGTGATTATTTTCTTATGGTTGATGAATGTTTGAAAAAGTAAAATAATTGTGTTATATCGATTCACACCCTCATCCCTCTTAGTATAAGTGTGTGATCAACTTGGTAGTGAATGAATGCAACCTAAAATTGTTCAAAGCACTCCTTGATTCACTCCCTCACAAATTTTATGTTTAATTGCTCGCCCATCTGATGTATTCTGCTCAACCCTTTCAAAATTGCCATTATCTATCCTTTGCAATTGATATTGGGAATCATTCTATCGATTTGTTGGATACTATTGCAAGGACATAACCTACGGTTTTTTTTATCTGTGCTATAAGTTTATTGTTACCAACACTTATTCACATTTTAACAAAATCCTACATTCCTACTCTAAATTCATAGTATAAACAAGAAAAGTTTGAAAACACAATCCAAATATACCTTTTGGGAGTGGTAGCTAGGATAAGTGGAAAGTGAGACTATGAAGATAAAAAATTGGTCTTTATTCAAGACAAAACATCATCAAAAGTGTGAAATATGTAGGAAAAAATGGTATCATTTAACGGTCCCTTCAATTATGACTTTGAAATTATCTACAAAAAAAGACAACATAATGTTGTGGTAAATTCCCTTTCAAGGAAAGAAGAAGAAACATAAGGTTCATTATGTGTTATTTCCATTTTGCAATCTGATTGGGTGGAAGAATCAAGGATAGAATAGAAGCAATATCAAGAGGTAGACAAGATCATTCAACAACTACAAGAGGAACCTACTTCATTAGATAATTTTGTATGGAAGAATGATTTTCTATGGTATCATGATTGCCTATATTTATGTAATAATTCCCAGCTCAAACAAAATTTCCTTTTGGAATCACACACTTCTCATATATGAGGACATTCAGGATTCTTGAAAACATACCACAAGATCAAAAAATATTTTTTTATGGGAAGGTATTAAAACTGATGTTCAAAAGTTTGTGTCTAAATGTATGGTATGCCAATAGAATAAGGGAGAGACTATCAAAACACCAAGTCTCCTACAACTATTATTTATACCAAGTCAACGTTGGAAAGAAGTTTCAATGAATTTTATTATAGGTTTAACCAAATTTGAAGGAAATATTGTCATCATGGTAGTAGTGGATCGATTGAAAAATTATACCCATTTTTTATCGCTTTCTCATCCTTTTAAAGAAAGTACAATAGCCTCAACAGTCATGGAAATGGTTCAAAAGCTACATGGATTCCCCAAGATTATTGTAATTGACAGAGATACAACTTTCACTGGAAATTTTTGGACTGAATTATTTTTTTGTTTGGGTAATCAATTGGCTCACATCTCATCTTACCATCCTCAATCCAATGGCAAAACATGGATTGTGAATAAATATCTATAAGGATATCTTTGTTTCTTTTCATCTAATAAATAGGCACAATGAGTCAAGTGGTTTCCCTTGGTGGATTGGTGGTACAACACATCCTTCCATACTTAATCAAAAATTTCCCCATTTTTGGCACTTTATGGACTCCATCCATCACATCACCCTTGAAAGGGACTGCAAAGGTTCACACAGTGGAGGATCACATAGGGAACCGACAAGAGGTTCTCAAACTATTGAAGGACACCTTGGTTATTGTTGGGTATGTGTTATATTATTTTCATGACCAACCCTATGCATTCTGTTACATTGGGAATGCGGGGGAGTCACAGGGGGTGGAATCCCTCCATTTTAGAGGGGTTACAGAGGGGGTAGAGTACCCCATGTTAGATGTTTTCTTAATACAAACTAAATGTCTGTTTTTTATTTGCAGGACCTAGAACTTTCAAGTTTTCAACCTGCATTATATTGAAGCGGAATTTAATTGAATTAATACCTGGATCCATTTGTTTTCCGAACCCTCTGTTCCTCTGCAGCAAGCCCTCTTGCACAGAAACGTCTTTCTGGAACCCTCTGCACAGAACCCTCTTTTGGAACCCTCTGCACAGAATGGAAATCGAGTTTCTCTTTCTTACCCTGCTGCCATACGCACCTTCAAATCAATGAGGATGGGTATTCTGAAGGTTCTTTTATGGGCAGAGAGAGGATCAGTTTCCCCAAGACCGTTATTCTCCACCTGTCCATCAGAGTAGGAGATTCGACACCATTCCGTTACCAAGAGCTCCAGAAAACTGTAACAACAGTTCTCGTATCCGTCTCTTCATATGGGTCATTTAAACACTAATTCAAGAAATTAGTCTTACATTCTCCCACTTGGCACATATGACAACTTAATGTTAGAGTTTAACAGAGTAGACATTAGGTGCGCCATAAGTCACATTTATCTTGGTTTTCAGTTTGGTCATCATAATACTATAATTAAACAACCTAGTAATGCGAGTCGTGACGGTTCCATGTCAATAAGACAACATAGCCCCTTTCATGTACCACAACATCAATAACTTGTTTAAAAATAGTCTGTAAACAAGGAGTGATTTCATAAGGTCCAACAATAATGTCCCTTGTCAGAGACTATTCCTGTCCTTATACATTTATTCTCATACATGTACGTACACATTTAGAACAGGATTTATCAAAGAGAAACACTTTTATTAAGATCTCAAAGTGTCAAATAAGACAAACATCATTATGTGATCCATTTCATAAAAGTAGCAATTATTATGTGCTACGCTCAATTCCCATTCTATTAGCATGTTCCTTAAATGCCTTTGGTGGCAATCCTTTCGTCAATGGATCTGCAACCATAAGCAGTGTGCTTATGTGTTCAACTGACACTCGTTGTTTCTGAACTTCTTCTTTTACGACAAAGTATTTCAGTTCCATGTGTTTAGCACCATTGGAATACCTGTCGTTCTTAGAGAAGAATACAGTTGTGGCATTATCACAATAAATCCTCAGCGGCTTGGCAATAGAGTCGACAACCCCAAGTCCTGAGATAAAATTTCGCAACCACAATCCATGAACCGTGGCCTCAAAGCATGCCATAAATTCAGCTTCCATGGTGGATGAAGCAGTGATAGTTTTCTTTGCACTTTTCCATGATATTGCTCCTCCAGCTAATAGGAACAAATAACCAAAAGTAGACTTTCTACTGTCAACACATCCGGCAATATCAGAGTCTGAGTAGCCAATCACCTCTAAATTATCAGACCTCCTAAATGTGAGCATGTAATCCTTCGTTCCCTGCAAGTATCTCATCACTTTCTTTGCAGCTTTCCAGTGTTCCAATCCAGGATTGACTTGGTATCTTCCCAACATACCTACTACAAAACTGATGTCTGGCCTAGTGCAAGTCTGTGCATACATTAGACTTCCTACTGCAGAAGCATAAGGAATTCTTTCCATCTGTTTTCATTCCCACTCATTCTGCGGACATTGCATAAGGCTGAATTTATCCCCTTTCTGAATAGGGGCATCACTAGCTGAACATTTATCCATTCCAAATCTCTCTAGAACTCTTTTGATATAAGCCTTCTGAGACAATCCTAAAAATCTACGTGATCAATCCCAGAATATTTCAATTCCTATCACGTAAGATGCCTCACCCATATCTTTCATTTCAAAATTCATAGAGAGAAACCTTTTGGTTTCATGTAATGAACCAAGATCACTGGTGGCAAGCAATATGTCATCAACATACAAAATCAGAAATATAAATTTACTCCCACTAACCTTTAGATATATACACCGATCAATAGTGTTTTCCTTAAATCCAAAAGAAGTAATGGTATTATGAAACTTA